>LPNX011160596.1:70013-106021 GCA_001517045.1 Pseudotsuga menziesii | reverse complement strand
CCTTAAGAAAGCAACCTTAGGATATTTTAGGTAATTAGGTAGGATAAATATTAGAATAGGTTAGATTTTGCTGGTTTTTTTTTTAGTTCTCCTTAAGAGACAAACTAGTTGGTAGTAGGACCATAACCTGCGAGGTTTTGTTAATCCAAACACACCGGACACTGCTTTAAGCTGATTGTGTGGACAAAACCTCCTTATTGGCTCTGATTCATAAAATCAGGCCAACAGGGCTCTGAGAATACTGTTTTTATACCTACTATGGTTGATAAAACTGTTTTCTACTATGTTCCACTACATACAGGAAGATGCCTGTGGATTGAGCTAAATCCAGTCCTCAGTGCAACGTTATGGACCATCCTACCAGGATGGACGCCAAGGAAGTGTTATGGTTCCTGTGAGAGTAACACAATCTCAACACTGCTAATAAAGAATTAAGAAAAGGTGGCTAGAATCCGAGGACCAAAGTATATCCCACCAAAGTCATCAGATAACACTGTGGAGGTAATAACCACAATGCATGATATCCATTGCTAGAATCTATCGGTCCAAAATAGTGTTCAGATG
The DNA here is from genome assembly GCA_001517045.1 of Pseudotsuga menziesii. Classification (NCBI taxonomy): domain Eukaryota; kingdom Viridiplantae; phylum Streptophyta; class Pinopsida; order Pinales; family Pinaceae; genus Pseudotsuga; species Pseudotsuga menziesii. The sequence continues at coordinate 105,457 of LPNX011160596.1, read as the reverse complement.
GTGACGAAAAGAACCAGAGGCCATCGTCATCACCACCACCCTTATAAAGTGATGAAATCATTAGGGGTGATGACGCTTTTAGAAAAAAAATGAATCGATAGACTCCAATAAAGGAAGGTAAGGCATTGATAGGATGGTAAACTTCACTAGTAGTGAAGCAAAGAAAAACATTGAGTTTATACTGGAATTACCAATTATTGGGAGCCCTAAGGCTTATACCAATGTTTCCAAAGATGGTGCAGTGGAAAATTCTGAAGGGAGGAAGGAAAAACCTGGGATGAATTTCTATTGATGCCAAAAATGTAGACAAGGAAAATCGGTAATAATGATAAGTATTCCATTATGTTCATCCTAATACTCTGAAACGGTAACTACATCTAATAATTAGAATGAATGACAGTAGTATGAGAAGTTATAAAGATTTACAGTAAGTAGCAAACTCATAAGGAACATACAATTCATCTTGTACATCAGAAGGTGTGCGAGAATCAACATCAGTAGAGAAAGTCATGTCGAAACATGATAGTTTCGACCCAGTGGAGCAAATGCAAAAGACAGAGGAAGAAGTGCACACATAAGCAAAAAAAATGGTGAAAATTGTAGAATATTTTCATAGCAAAATCAATGCAAGTCATTACATGGAGCAATAGCTTCAAGTGGCTCGGGACGAGCCACAAGTGAGTGTTGGGGGCATGTTGGGCCTAGGAAGGTAGAATTCATGCAGAATTCTGCCTAAGTATGGAAAAGAGCTAACAGAGAAGAGGAAGGAGCTATGACAGAGGAAGCAATATAAAGGCAAGAAGAGGAAGGACACTGCGACAGATGAAGTGGAAGAGAGGAAGAAGAGGAGGAGGAGGCACTGGAAGAGGAAGTTATGCCAGATAAGTGAGCCACGACAAAAGGATGGAGTGTAACACGAGACAATACGACAAAATATCGGTAGAAGAAGGAGTGCAAGTAGCATAACATCTGGAAAATGATAGTAAGACATAATGCTGAGAAAGTGACAGGAATTAACGATTTTGGGTACGATCTCAGCTGGACTCGGCAGAAACCATAAGCGTGAAGGAATCTTTGTAAGTTAGGTTGTTAGCACCTCATGTTAGGTGTTGCTGGAATAGGAAAGATAACATGTTGGTTGGATATAGTAAGTCAGCTGAGATAGCGACAAAAAATGAGTTTGTATCGAGTCGGTATTGAGTCTGTATAAAGTACGTATGGAATCTGTATCGAGTCTGTAATGGGGCTATAAAAGAAGGAACCCAAGTTGTATGCAAGTTAGAAATTATCCCTACAATAAGTATTTGTAGACTCTCATTGGCTGAAAAGCGTGAGCTCTTGTTTGGTGGCTCTGTATTGTTGATTGCATCAGAGTAAAGGATCTGTGGCTAAGTGCGCAGAAGAGTAGGAAAGGTTGAGTCAATCCAAGCTGTGTGCGGATCACTAGTAGAAGTAGATTAGAAAGAGAATATAGAGAATATCAAAGAACATGAGAGGGAGGAAGAGTCTGTAAAGTTAGAGAAGAATATCTTGAGCAGAGTTTGCAGCTTAGTGCGCAGACAAAAGGTGCATCTATTTCCTCATGACAGATGAATACCACCTTGTGGTTTTTGCCCGGATGGGTTTCCACGCTATATTCTGTGTATATGTGTGAACGCTGAAAGTAACTTAGATATATGTGTAAATGTTGTATTGAATGAATGACTGCAGGTTTGCTTAGAAATTAATAGATGTATGATGGTCGCATTGTATTACTGGATATGATTATCCTGCATGTCTTTTGTTTATTTACTGAGTTTCATAAGAGAGGTTGGGGCGCAGCCTAACTGTTGAAGCACAGTCAACAGAAATAATCCACCCCTGGACTTTGTTGAGAGCCTTGATGCATAGCCAAGTTACTAAACACACTCCCACCCAACTGCAGAAACGTGGTTCTGGAAGTTACCCATCAAGAGAGATATCTCGAGTGAGACAACATCTATGTCGCAGGTGCTGCCAACTAAGCTCTACTCTGTCATTCCTATATCTCGGGCTTTGTTGTGTTGAGCAGAAGGGACTGAACCTGGGTCAAGATCCCTGGAAAAAGGGATAGAGAGACAGAAAATCCAACACCTCTCAATGTTTGAAGTCATGTTTTCACTCATTCAAATAGGAAATATTTTAATAGCCTTAGATTCAACAAGAACATCAATGGAAGGTGCTTCCATAGAAACCCCCGCTTCAGGAAGAGTGGGACCAAAATAAGATGATAACCCTAAGGGTTTGGATGAAACATGGTCCCCTTATCTCCATCAATAACAGAGAGTAATTTCAAAGCTAGATCTTCCTTAGAAATATTTTTTGCAAATTAGGAAGGGTACTTTGAAACTTACTCAAAATAGAGAGAACCAAAGATTGATCAAGAGGAATATTTTGTTGAAGATTGGAATATGACTCCTTAAACTCCCCCATCAAAGAATAGGTCTCCATGGATTCTTTAGGATCAAGAGGAAGAGTATTAGGGAATTTATCTCTCATATTCCCAACTTCATGACAATTGAAGCCCCTAAAAGGTATATGTCAATAATGATTTTTTTGAATGAAGGAACCCCCATTCCAAATGACCTCCACTTCATCCGGGTGCCCCTCTTAAGAGTAAATATCCCCCAAAAATCTTCGTAATCTCTTGTTATATGCTAATAAGGTCTCCTTATCAACAAGAATGAAATGACCAATAGAGTTGGCCATCAACATAAATCCCCCAAAGGACCAACACTATAGAGGAAATCCAGGGAGTAAAACCTAGAGATGTCACCTCGAGAGCTTCCCCTTCCATGGATTAAAACCAACATACCATCTACTAAAAACCAGAGAACCAATCCCAATGACCCATAAATGTTCTGAAATAATCTGCAAGCTTTCTTCAGTCAAGGAATGAAAATTGACCCAACCATTCATTAGGATATTAACCCTAGGTGTATAATTTATGAGAGGCTTCCAGTACTTCGTCATCCATTCAATAATCTCAAGCCTCGACATTTTTATGTACTCAAACTTCCCCAAAAAGGTACAATTAGTTAACCCTAGCACCATATCAAAAGTGACATCTTTCCCCAAAACACAGAGCGTCTTACCTTTTTTGACATTTTCTTGTTTCATTTTGCTTCTCCTTCTTGTTGCGTCTCCTTTGAAGCCATATGACTTTCCTTTTAGACGAGAGTTCAAATCCACTACTTGATTTGAAATGCTAAAAGCTTCTGATCTTGGGAAAAAACTTTGAAAGTTTGAATGACGAACCCATGTAGAGTCATAAATAAAATCTGATCCAACCTCGTGTACTCTTCCTATGTGCAAGCCCTTGGGCTAACCCACTCGAAACTAGAACATTCCATGAGAATTGATGTGTTAGATATTACTTTTTGAGAATGGGAACTTGGAAGGAAAGGAATGTCCACATGCTTCACCAAAAAGATGATCAAACTTTACATTATTGCCACTGACAACGCCCATGGATTTTCCAAGACAATCCAGATAGGACACATCATTTGAAAAGTGATGTATGTCCTTTGCACTACTTATTAGACAACTAGAAGGCCTTGTAGTACCAAGGAACCAATCACCCCTCGCCGTAAGCCCTGAAGAATCCTGTTACATGAAAAGATCTTTTTATCTTGAGATGAAATAATCTTTACATCTTGATAAATATTATCATAAAATAAATGAAATTTATATATAAAATATTTAACATGAAATAAGAAAATGTAACAATTAATGTAAATAAAACATATTTAATTAATTAATTTGTGAATTATATGATGATGGATTTATTGAGGTCAAATTTTAAGAAACTTTTAAGAAAATTAATTAATTTGTATTATCATTTTATCTTTTTAATTGAAAAGATGAATTTTATTTTATTTTTTACGAGTTAATATTTAAAAAATTAATAATATTTTAAATATTATGAAAGATAGATATAATGTAGGTAGATGGTGACTCCAAAGTCATAGTGGAATGGGCATGTGGAAATTACAACCTTCAAAGTTAGTTCATTGGAGCATTGGAAACAAATAATAAAAGAGACAAAAGCTTTGTTGAACCATCTTTCTTTTAGTCATATCTATAAGCAATTCAATTGTGTAGTGGACAGTCTTTCTAAAAAGGCTTTGGGAATGATTGAAGACATGCTATACTTTGAATTGATGAAGAGCATAGGATGCTAGACAATGGTAATATTATGTTCAGTTAGTAGTTCGATATTAGATGTACTATTTGGTAGAGGTTATTGGATGAGAGTAGATTTTGATCTTCTTTAGTATGTTCAAAATTTGTATCCTATTGAGAATATAAAATTTTGCAGGATAAGGAAGTTTGATATCAAGTTATCTTATTTTCTATTGGGTTTGTTTTAGGAAGGACTGATAATGCTATATGATATATGTTAGATTAATTTAGACTGTGCAAGTTGTAAAATTGGTGAATCTGGTGATTCACTTTAAACTTTTTGTGGTTTTGCATCAAGTAGTTTATGGACTTTGTAAATCATAATTTGCTAAATTATGATCATGTGAATGTGACTCATTCAACTTTGATTTGTTTGATGAATAACAAATTACTATTTTTTTCTATGAAAAAAAGTGAAAGATTTTAAAAGAAATATTTTTCATGCTTCACTTTCTTAGTGTGAAAAATATTACTTTCATATATATGGAATATTTTCAAATATATATTTTTAATTATTTGCTATGATCATAGTAATTTCATTATACATTCTCTCATACAAAATACATAATTTATCATCAAACAAACTTGTACTAAATAAAAAAAATTATGTACTAAATAAAAAATTTAAATAATTTTTTCATTTATCATATATTTAAAAAATCCTAAAAATTAAAATTAATTTAAATATTTTCATACATAAAATTTCATATTTAATGAACATACATTACCAATTAGAGGAGAGAATGGCATCAGGGGCCAGGGTTTTGGGGGGTTTTGTTGTGGTGGCTTTAGCTGCTAGTGGGGAGATAAGTGAGCTATAGGGGGAGTGCAAGACATATGTGGCTTACAAAAATCGTAAGAAGTGTTGTATCCAAGCTCGGGGGAGAAATACTATTGTTGATTTTCCTCACAATTGGATTCTAGAGGGTGCGATGTTGAAAAGAGACTGCTCCCTTTATGATTATTTATGTGTAAGATTCCTCTTTTCCCAAATTTGCATCTATGGATTGAGAATTCTGTGGTAGTCTTTTGTCCGGGGAGGTTTGGATTTCACCTCTAAAGAGGGGTTTTTCTCTTTAATTTTTGTTGGTCCAGAGGATCGTCATGTTGTTTTGTTGATAGGTCCATGTTACTATGGTAAGGTGGGATTTGTTCTTCTTCCTTGGACAAATCATCTTGACTCTTATGTTTCTCATGATCCCCAGGTTTTGTGTGTTCACCTGGTTGGATACCCTCACATCTCTGTTGTAAGTCCATTGGCAATTCAATGGGTGAGTTCCAAAGGGCCTATATTGAAACCCTAAATAGGGAAGGGGTACCTCATGGTGGTCTTCTAGACAAAAGGTGGCTCCACGAGCTTGAATATGAGAAAATTTCATTTAGGTGTCACTTTTGTCATCTTATTGGCCATATTATTAGAGATTGTCTAAGCAGGTTCTTTTCCTACAAAAACCAGTGATTGACTACATCTTCTTTTAGCCTTGATACATTCATGTCTTCTCCTACTCATGGTAATGTTCCCTCTCCTTTATGGGGTGGGGTCTATTTGGTTCAGTATGGTTCTGTTGAAGGTCATGAAGGTAGTATGAATCTTAAGGAGTTAATCAATGTTCTTGAATTCAACGTTGCTCAAGTCTCTGAGGGCATGGTGGATATCATTATTCCATGGGTGAATGTTCCTGTAATGGAGGACCTAGAGGATCTGTCATAGAGTATATATATTTTGTATTCATTGCCGTGGGTGCCTAAGCATTGCACGGGTTTTGATAGATCCACACAGTAGGTTTAACTTTAGGAAGCAGTGGCTCTTGATACAATTTTGGTGTATGTGATTAGGTCGTCATCATCCTCTCTTGTCCATAGTTTTGGAGTTTCTATGTCTGATTCTGACCTTCTGGCATAGGTCTTGGGCCGACGGATCTCATTGTTGGTATCTCACCCCATTTATCGATTGGTGGTGACCAATCTCTATCATTTGAATCTATTGAGCAGGGATTGCTCAATTATTTGAGGTTGATGATGAAGGGTTCTTTCACTTCTTCTAAGGATTTTTTCCCTCTCATTTGGTCCATGCATTTTCTACTGAGGGTGGCGGTGTTAGGGTGGTTACTTTAGGATTTCGATTTGTGCTCCTCCTTTTTTGGATAATCTCAATTCCTCTTCTTTAAGAGATGTGGTTTCAAATGCATTTAAATCAAGCTTGGATCTACTTCGTAAGACTTACACACCCCCTATTATTGAGGGTGGTATTTTTGTTTCAAAACAAGTTTCTTTTTCTTCTTTTTCTTTTTTCATGTAGTACTCTAGTTCGTGGGAAATTACTCATAGATAGGATAAATAAGTATAAGGCCTTGAATCTATCCCCTCTAAGTTCTTAGACTCAAGGGGTTAGATTGAGGAATTTAAGACTTGATATTAGTCTTTTCTTGACCTTCGTCAATAAACAAAGGGCTGGTTAATGAAATTCCAACCAAATTTTTCTTTTCTTTTTATTCAATCCATATTGGAAGGGTTGGATGATATAGTGATTCCTATGGTCATTTTGTGAACTAAAGCGTATACAATCTCCAAAACTATTTGTTATGTCTCAAGAGGGGAATGATTTATCTTGTGGGATTGAAAACAATAAAAATAATTGCTTCTGAAACTAAAGGGGTCTTTGATCTCCCCATTGGGAATTTTATTTGTTGTAAGCACTTTGGTGCATCTTAATTTCTATTGAATATGGAAAAACATGACCTTTTTCCTGGAAAAAAAATATAAATTTCATATTTATATTAAAAACAATAGTCATTTTTATGTTAAAAATAACAATGGGCCAAATAAGCAAACAAGGACTATCATGTGGTCATTTTTATATTAAAAAATAATAGTGGGATACATAAGAAAACAAGCACAATCACCATTTCACAAATTTTGGATGGGTTCATATAACTATACTTAGACAATATATTCAAAGCTCTAATCACCACTGCTTTAACTAGAATTTGTATTTAATGGGGAATTTTCTCCCAATTTTTTACTTTAATGGTATTATTCAATTCTTTTCTTCATTTTGGCATTAACCCTCATCCAATTGAGCCAAGAGGATGCTTTCTCAATCAAACAATTAAGTGCACCTCGATATTATTTTTGACAATGACACAAAATCTTGCAGGTGTATAACATCCTCTTGGATTATTGAAATCCAAGAATGGGAGATATTTAAAAATGTATTGATGTACCAAAAATATATGGGGAATGAGCCCATGTCTATGAAGGACACAAGTGCAAAGATGAAATAAGGGTTTTGGGTTGCATTCAGATAGGGGGAACAATATCCATCATGCAATTAACTCTTGAAGTAACTAGATATTAAATTAAAGAAGAATGCAACCAACCATTTGAAAAAATGACTCTAGCAGTAGAGAGATCTTGGTTCTAGTCCATGATGTCTAGGGAAAAATACAAGATAAGAAAGGAACCTTGGCAACCCATCAAATGCTTATTTTTAATGGTTGGTAATGCAACAACAAGTGCATCCTAGAAAATTACAACATTCAAAACGAATATGCCATATTCTTGTTTCCATATCTTCTTGGATGGGTTCTAGACAAAGGTGCTACTTCATCCCTAGCCTACCCTATTATTTTATAGACATGATTCAAAATACTTCATCTACCTCTTTGGCTTCCAAGACTCCTTAACCAAGAGATTTCTTTATTGAGAAATTGAAAGACAACCTAGTGTTACATATGAACATGCAAGAGACTAATGGGATTGTGATAGTTTTAAAATCAATGAATCATAAGCATTTTCTACATGGATTTACTACAACTTGACCAAGATTGTGAGGTGATATTTTTCTTTAGAGGTATTTTCATTATTTATTTTTTATAATCATAAGGTTTTAGAAGGGTCTTGGAAGGACCATGGTTTTAAAGCAGAGTCATCCCTTTCATCAAACCATGGTTTCAAATTTCATCCTGACTATCATCTCAATCACAATAAGCCCCTTTTGGGTGAGAATGTCAAATTCCCCCCTTCTTTTGGATTTGAGGAGTTCAAGAAAGAATAGGCAATACTCTAGGAATATTTATGTGTTAATTTCTTAATATAATATCTTATTTATGTTCTCAATAATTTTTTATACCCATAAATAATTACTAATGTCATTTACTGCTAAAATTATAAACATAATTTTAACTAATAATGCAATGGAAAAAAATAGTAAATTAATCACATTTGACACAAGTATTTACCCTAGAAAATCTCAATGGGGAAAAACCAACATTTAATGTTTTCTTTATTATTCCTGGCTCACAGAGGAAATTAGAAAATAAACACATTGGAGTAATCAACCACTTGGAAAATTGTCCCCATGTGTCACCCTATATGTATTGGCCCTATGTCATCCTATATGGACCCTATGTCACCAACTTGTTCCCTATGTCATCCCGTACGATCCCTATGTCACCCATTCAACCCTCTACGTCACTTGTGTGGCCCCTACATAACCTATACGACCCTTGTGTCAGTCATACGACCCCTGCATCAGTCATACATCCCTCTGCTTCATCCATACAACCCTTTGTGTTAGTAGTACACATCTTTGTGTCACTATACGATTTGACTCTCTTGGTGATTGACCTCTCTCTCTCCTTTTCTGAATCTTCTCTTGTTGTAAAACGCTTCTCTCTTCTCCTCAACCATTGGGTCTCTCACTCCTCTCTTCATAAAATCGCTCTCTAAAATGATCTTGTGATCTCTTATGTCTTGCTACTCTCCTTAGGATTTCCTTTATAACATCTCAATGACCAAAACTGTAACCCCCAATCTCCAAAGTGATGGATGACCAAGATTAGATCTTGAGCCTCACTTAATATCAACAAATATGACGTAATCTTAAGTTCATTTTTAGTAATTAGCCAACATTAAGTTAATTAATATGATTTTCATAAGTTAGACTTAGGAAACAGATATAAAATTCACTTACTCAATAAATTGAGCAAGTACATAGAGAGATAATGGACAACTTCTTCATGCCTGACACCTAGCCTATGCAAAATCACTTGTCCGAGCGATAATCATTAACATTTTGAATTCTTCACATAAGGAAATTTGAAAAGGGTAGGCATCATTAACATTATTGTCTTGAATCTTGATCGAATCGAATAAGATAATGTTAGCAATATGATTCTAGATTAATCCAGGAACTACATTATGAAAACATGCCTTCAAAGTCCCTCTATTTGGGGATTTGTAATAGACATAGATTCAACCCTATCGAAGGAGCCAATATCTCATTTGACTAAAACACCCTTGAGGGGTGATGAAGAGGTAGAACAAATGGGATAAAATCAAACACAAAATGGGAAATAACCCTTTTGTCTACATTAGAGGTTAATGTCTACATTAGAGGTTAACTAGCCTCAACAATTCACCATGTCCAAAGAAATTTGAAAAAAAGGTGTGGGTGGGGGGGGGGGGGAGCCCAACAACATTACAATCCAAATTAAAGGAAAAACAAATGTCTTCAGAACTTACAAATATTCAAGTTGGAGCTTGCCACCCTATTTAACAATAGATGGTATTCATCTATTGTAACTTAGATAAATGATTAAATAATGAAAATGAGACCCAATAGATGAGTCTCAGGGGTCAAACATTGAAAACCAAAACCAAAAATTGATAAGTGTGATGCAGATTGTGAAAGGGTTAACTATTGAAAATGATACCCCATAAATGTGTTTGTAGGGGTCAAATGTTGGAAATCAAACCCAAAAAATCATAAGTATGATGTGGGTTGTAAATTGTGATAGGGATCACCTTAGAGTATTTATACTAATTATGAAAGATCACTAATGGTTGTATAATTTTTAATTGTTTTCTATTTAACAAAAAAAATGTGGTTTTCCTTTAGCTCTCCTCAACTATCCAAAAAAGAGATTGTTGGGTAAAATGCATCTCTATCTCAGAGGTACTCTAAGTAACTAGTTATTATCCTACATATGATGACAACCTAATTTCACTCCATGAGTTATGTGTAGATGAAACATTGAATTGTCTCAATGCATTTGCTAAAGCTATTGATGTTGTTGGTTTCAACCACAATACTTTGCATGGTATAATCAACAATCATCAAGTTCCTAGATTTCTTAATCCATTTTGTACAATTTGTAAAATACAATAAATTAGATGGTACATTGTAACACCTTTTGGTATAGATAATAATCTATTTTTCATGGTAACAAGAAGTTAGGTATTTTGTATTAGATTACAATGAATGGATTTAACTATATACAAATAAACAAATTACATAGTTTTCCATATCTTCTATTAAAATTGTGTCCAATAGTCTTGTGACTACATACATACATTCCTGTAAAGAAAATATATAGTGCTTCAAACCACCATACTTAAAACTATATTGCAATACATATTGTCTAAGAAAAGTACAAAAGTCATTCACAACAAGAGGAAATCAATATAAATAATATGGTACAAACATATTGAATTGTAGTTGCATCCTCTTCTGCATTCTTTTGATCCACTTCATTATTGGAAGAGTTGGTGTGGGTTTTGGTCACTTCCATATTCAAAGCTCTATGTTTACTCATGATATTAGGTACATGGTATTGGTATCAAATTGAGTTGATTCCAACAACTTGAGATTTTACTCTATATGGTTTCTACCATGTTGGCCCTTTGATCTACTAATGTATTGTATTTTCTTCAAACCTATAGAATTAATTGCTCCTTCTAAGGTTGTGATGGTGGCTTGGATGCACAATATCAATATGCTCAGGTGTGGTGGATGTAGATTCTTTGATTATGAACAATGGAGATTATGATTATTGATTACCGCACTAATATGATTTTGGATTGTGTAATGCTCTCAAGGAAGTGTGTCCCTTAAAGTGTTGTCAGTGATTTTGCCTTATTGTTAGTTGTTATTCTAAGTCCCATGAAAATTTCAACTTGATGTTCCCTTCGAGATTGAAGATGACTCCTCTTGTTTTTTCCTCGCTTGAACCTTTCATGAATGTCCTCTCATCAATTACCTTTAGAATCTCTAATGATAAACATAATCTATTGGTTTTGTCTTTTTACTCATTCCTATGTGTTTTCATATTATGGTTCTAGCTTCTGTTGTGATAATGTCCACTGCTTTGGTAGTATTGTTTCCTAGGAGTTTTTTTATATGGATAGACTTCTTAGCCATTTATTTTCCTTATTTATGTAGTCTCCTTTTAAGCTCATGTTCTTTGGATTTGACTTGATACCCTAGCATCAACAAGATTATCGAATTGGCATTTCACTTGCCTTGGTTTGTTCATTTTACAAAACACACTTGTTCCTTGCAACATGGATCTAAATGAGTGATGCCAACCCCACCTTGGTGGCATGCTTTTTCCTTCTCTAATATCAAACACATGAACTTCAAAGCATGGAGGTATTTTAAACCCTTCCTGACAGCCAAATTGTTGTGTTAAACCTTCTTCTGCAACCCTAATCCTTCCATTTTTGGGTTTCCGCAACTATCTGTTTCACCTTCCAACTTTCCGCAATTTTCTGTTTCTGCAACCACCCTTTCTGCACGCTGTCTTCCGCAACGGGATTTCCGCATTCACTTTTTCTGCAATGCAAAATGCAGGATGCGGATTTATAACTTTTATTTTTTTAATTGAACTTCTGCAATTTGATTGCGGCCGCAACAATCTATCCAGCATGCGGGTTGTGGAACTCGGCTTGTCAACTTTCCAAGTTCTTGAACTTTTGGACTTCCGCCTTTCCACTCCTGCAAGCCTCTTCCCGAACTGTTGATCTACCATGGGGTGGATCTTGACTGTCGATCCATATTCTGATGCGGATATGTCGTCAATCGTCAGATTTTTGTGGAATGTTTTTTGGCCGTTGATCTCTGATCAAGTGTAGAATTTCATTTTACTTTGCGGATCTATGTACCTTTGTTGTAGAACTTAATTACAGCAGTTGATCTTCTCCAAGATCTAGATTCCACCGTATGGTCTTAAGTTATCTGGGTGATTGGTTTACGAGTATCTTGGGTGCAACTCCTATTTACAGAATTATTCCTCAGCCGTAGATATGTTCCTATGATGATCTCGACCATTAAACCTGTGCAAACTTAAACCTTAATTATTATCGATCCTTGTAGTGATCGATTTGCAGATCTTGAACTTGCAACAAGGTTAATTCGAGATAAAATCCATTCACGAAGTCTTAATAATTAAATTGTTCCTTCGATTGATCAGAGAATCGATCAATCGATCTCTGTTTTACTCACTTTCAGAAACCCCAAATTCACACATAGGCCTATCATTCATTAACAAAGGATTTAACCAAACTTTCAATTCATGAAGTCACACACTCAGACAGAATTGAATTTACACACACAAAGATTATGCCGAAATAGGATTTTTCGTTCACATGCTGAAACTATACGTACAAATTTGTTTCAAAATCTGCATTCTGATCTCCTTGGGCCTGATACATCTTTAAATGGCCTTGCTTGAGCCAGATTTACTCTGTTCTGGCTACTTCTCCTTCTCCTATATGTCTATCTCTGTCTCCTCTATCTATGCCTCACAGGATTACACACACACACACACACACACACACACACACATATATATATAATCCCGTGAGGCATAGATAGAGGAGACAGAGATAGACATATATATACACACACATATATATGTATATACATATATATCTATATACATATATATCTATGTATATATACATATATGTATATACATATATATGTATATATACACATATATATGTATATATACACATATACATATATACATATACAACAAGATTCATGAACCATTCTGGTTCAGATCCATAATCCACTCAATAATCCCTAATCTTTTGTTAACTGATCCTAATTACAACAAATCCTCTAACCTATCTTATGACTCACTACCATTAGACGAGGGCTTTGTTACAATGACTCGCTCATCCTCTTAGTGACTCACCATCTATCTAGAATCAAATAAAACATAGGTTTATTTACAATGTGATGATTCAAAGACCATCAATTCAGAATTGAAGACCCCTTCTAGGCCTAATCCAACATTTAACTTGGAATTTGAATGGAGAGTAGGATGCTCCTGCATCAGACTCCTCAAGAAGAAAGAAATATGAACTCCTGGTCATAACCTTCCATCTTCAGTATGTCTGGATCCCAAACCTTGTTCTGTAACTAATCATCCATCTCATCATGTTGTTCTGTCTTTGTCATCTTCAATTCTCCTAGTTTCCAAATTTTCTATTGTAATGATCCACTAGCTTTGCTTCTGCAATATTTTTTCTGTCATCCATCCCCTGCCATTGTTTTGTCTATTTGCTCTATTGATGTAAATCTCCATTCTTTCTTCATGCCTTCTCTAAGACATCTTCACCATCAGCAACCTTAGTTCTTCAATCTCCATGTCTAATCTATCCTTTGACTGGTACACCTGCATCTTCTTCTCTTGAAAATGCATCCACTAAATTACAAGATAATCCAATGTTTTAACCTTGTATTTTCCTAATGATGCTATAAAACATTAAGAAGCCATTGTTATCAATCCTTGGATTAATCAACCAATCTTCCATCATTTCTAACTCTTCATCATATTTCCCAAGGTTAGAAAAATTTTTGGTCTCCATTAGCCAACTCTGCAACAACAAATTCCTTTAGGTACTAATCACCCCTTTGAGACAATATAGTCTCTTCCCGTGTCATGATATATTTCTTCCCCTCTCTGTCAGCAACACCACTATCCAAATATGCAAGTGTTCTCTTTTGTTTATCTCCATGAGACCATGGCATCTCGTCCTTCAATCGCAGAACAAAATTATAGCTTTGCTCCATGTCCAGAATACATGGATACTCTCCTTCTTCTTCTTTTACCTATGGGACAACCTCACAAGGTTCATCACATGTTATTCCTGTGATATACACAATTCATTAATTTCAAAAATATTGAAATTTTTATCTCCCAATGACTTTCTTATCAGCACATTCTCTTGCTGATTTGAACTCTCCCAAGAGTTCACAAGACTTTCAACTAGTCCCTCTTCTACACCATATTTTCCCAAGATGATTCCATGTTCTGCTAAACAACAGTGAACATATTCTTTTTCCAATGGTATGATTTTGATTTTTCCTTTTTTCCTCAAAGCATCCATCATATGCTTCACAACCTGCATAGACACATATTTTAAGTGTTCTTTAATACCTGCAGTCATACACCAATAATTAGTTTAAAAAACATGAGACTCTGAAGTCCCTATCGATATTTCCTCTAGAATCCCCCTATTGTGTTGGTCCAAACACAACATCAATCTATCACCATCACCTATTTCTCCAATGATCTGATATACAGGCTGTATACACTCTTCAACTCTCTCCTTCACCAGAATACAATTTTGATCATGCCTTTGCACATTTCTTTTTCTTCCTTCATCTTAATATCATATTCAACTGGATGTGTTCCTCCATCAAGCAACTCATCAATGAGTTCCTTTTGCTGCAATACTTCCGACCTTTCTTCATTTGAGAGACTATCTTCATCATATTTGACTTCGTCAAATTTTAAGACAGTTTCAAAGGACTGCCCATCATTTGCAACAAAACCTACAATCACAAACAAATAATCAGTCTAAAAAACATAAGACCTTTTGGTCTCATTCAGCCTTGCAGTCATCTCCTCCATAAGTTTATCTGTATTCTTTACATAATTTATGAGACTCTCAATTGGTCTCTCTTTTTTTGCTTCATCATCCTCTCCAAGCAAAGGACCCTATTCAGGTTCACAATATGAAACCTCCATCTCAGATTCAACTTCTCTAAGTTCTTTCTTCAATTCAACAAACGTATTTTGTTGTAGCTTCACCTGTAGTGAATGCCATCTTACCTCCCTTTTCATGACCCAACCATACCTCTGGTTTTCTTCTTCCACAGCTTGCATATGCTTCTCAAAGCACAAAATGTCTTTTGCTAATTCTAGCAATTTTCTGCTACATCCTTCTTGTCTTTCTTTCTTCTTTCTTCTGTTGTGGCTTTTCTCTGAACCCCTACAATGACCTTAAGTAGTCATTGTTTCTATCTCCCTCTCTTTTGTGAACTTCATCCTGTCCACTTGTGTACTTCTTTCCTAAGCCTCTCTCAACAAGTCTCCACACTTATCTTTTATACCTCAAAAAGTTATCTCTCCTTGAGCTTGTCCTTTTGGTATCTCTGTTTCTTCTCATATAGAACGTTTTGAGCATCTCCTTTGCTCTTTTGTTTGGCTTCTACAGGTCCACTTCTATTTTGAGAACATTCACTAGTCCTCTCCTTTCCAACCTCTGTTGGATTTATGGGTCCTGCCACTGCTTCCTCTTTCCTCTAAGAGTTCACAAACTCTTCTTCATCAGGAACATAAGTGTCATGCGTACAACTCCACTTCCTTTAGTCTGTTGTAACCTGTTAAATCCTTCCAAGGATTTCTTCTACATTCTCCTATGGCTAATCATCAAATTTAACCACACATCCTCTGTCTGCAACCAATTATGAATACTATCACTGACTAACCCTCTCAATACAATTATTATTCTTTAACTTCAAAATGAATTGAAATCAGAAATTTATTTACCTCTTACGTAGAATCCTTGTTCTTCTTTGATACCAAACTTATACCAACCCCACCTTGGTGGCATGCTTTAACTTCAAATCATGGAGGGACTTTAAACCCTTCCTGGCATCCAAATTATTGTGTTAAACCTTCTTTTGCAACCATAATCCTTCCATTTTTGGATTTCCGCAACTATCTATTTCACCTTCCAACTTTCCGCAATTTTCTGTTTCCGCACCACCCTTTCCGCACACTCTCTTCCGCAACGGGATTTCCGCAATGCATAATGTGATATTCTAATTTACAACTTTTATTTTTTTAATTGAACTTCCGCAATTTAATTACGGCCGCAATAGTCTATCCCGCATGCAGGTTGCGGAACTCGGCTTGTCAACTTTCCAAGTTCTCGAACTTTTGGACTTCCGCCTTTCCGCTCCCGCAAGCCTCTTCCCGGACCATTTATCTACTGCAGGGTGGATCTTGACTGTCGATTCGTATTCATATGTGGATCTGTCCTCAACCGTCAGATCTTTTGAGAAATGTTTTCTGGCCGTTGATCTCTGATCAAGTGCAGAATTTCATTTTACTTTGTGGATCTACGTCCCTTTGCTGTGGAACTTAATTACAACCGTTGATCTTCTCCAAGATATATATCCACCGTACGATCTTAAGTTATCTGGGCGATTATTTTAGGAGTATCTTGGGTAAAACTCCTATTAGCAGAATTCTTCCTCAGTCGTAGATATGTTCCTATGACGATCTCGACCATTAAACATGCGCAAACTTAAATCTTAATTATTATCGATCGTTGTAGTGATCGATCCGCAAATCCTAAACCTGCAACAAGGTTAATTTGAGATAAAATCCATTCACAAAGTCTTAATAGTAAAATTCTTCCTTTGATTGATCAGAGAATCGATCAATCGATCTCTATTTTACTCACTTTCAGAAACCCTAAATTCATACGCAGGATTATCATTCATTAACACAAGATTTAACCAAATATTCAATTCATAAAGTCACACACTCAGATAGAATTGAATTTACACACACAGAGATTATGCTGAAATAGGATTTTTCGTTCACATGTTGAAACTGTACATACAAATTTGTTTGAGAACCTGCGTTCTGATCTCCTTGGGCCTGAAACATCTTTAAATGGCCTTGCTTGAGCCAGATTTACTCTGTTCTAGCTACTTCTTCTTCTCCTATATGTCTATCTCTGTCTCCTCTATATATGCCTCACATGCTTACACACACACACACACACACACACACACACACACACACACACACAACAAGATTCATGAACCATTATGGTTCAAATCCATAATCCACTCAATAATCCCTAATCTTCTGCTAACTAATACTAATTACAACAAATCCTCTAACATATCCTATGAATCACTACCATTAGACTAGGGATTTGTTACAATGACTCACCAATTGACCCAATGACTCACTCATCCTTTTAGTGACTCACCATCTATCTAGAATCAAATAAAACATAGGTTTATTTACAATGTGATTGTTCAAAGACCATCAATTCAGAATTGAAGACCCCTTCTAGGACTGATCCAACATTTAACTTGGAATTTGAATGGAGAGTAGGATGCTTTTGCATCAATGAGGACCTCATTAGTAAATCCCGATCTTTACCTAGCAATGACTCTCCTTTTTCCATTTTGTGAATATTTCATTCCTTTCTTGTTTTGGGTATTTTTTTTAAATGGACCTATAATCCTTTCCTCCAAGTTCCTTTAGTTCATAACCACTTTAGGAATTAGTGAAAGAATATCTCCTCTATTCTCTTGTACTAAGCACAAAAAATGGGACCTAGATGCCATATTTTCTTAAGTTTTATATTGTTAAAACTTTATTATGCATTAGTGAACAATTAAAAAAACGGTTTTGGCTAGATTGATTTCTGTGACATAATTGGGACTAGGATACTACTAAGTTTCCTACTACAAATTGTTTTCATATCCTTTTTTTTAACTATAATGTCATAGATTTAGGGCTCATGCTTTAGTGTCTCAATTATCTCTTTCAATTGGCATTAGACCTTTTGAAATTTGGAATTTAAGATCCTAGAATCCTTATAGTTCTAAAGGAAGGATCTAAAAAGTTACCCATTATGTCCATTTCCCCCCCTTAGACTAGGCCCATTCCAAGAGGTTTGATAATTGACTTATACCTCTCTCCAAGAGCATCACTTTTAACATTCTTATTAGTTGGCTTAATGTTGGCTTGCAATAAATACTTTCCTCCCATGGACTAATGTATTTTCCATTCCTAAGGAACCATGTCACCCCTTTATTGAAAAGCTTCACCATCGTTAAAATCCACAACCATATTGGAAACCAACTATTACAGAAGCATGCTTTTTTCAAAGATCTTCTTCAATCTAGTACTTGGAAATATTCCTTGTGAAGGATTTCCTTCCATCATGTTGATCTCTTATTTATAGTCTCCATAGGGTTTTTGTCCCTAATGCCTTGTTCATAATTGTAGGGCCTTTTATTCATACATTTTCTCTATTTATTGGCGCTTGTACTTTCCTACTAGTTGTCTTCATCTTATAAAAAACAAATGTGTCTAAGATTGTGCCTACTTTAGAATTGGACAGGACAATCTTTCCTAAATCCATCTCATTAATGGAAAACTAACCCCTTGTGATGGATGGAATCGGAGAGTCAAAATATTTTTTAAGGTTGGAAGCTCTTATACTTGTATGCCATGTATTTCTAGTACCCTCATTCCTTTTATTCTATGCATCCTCCCTTGATGTGGCTTCTACTTCTTGTTTTGTTCACGCTTCTACTTCCTAGGCCAATCTCAAATCTTCAGTTCTCTTCTTTTATGTTGCCTCTTACCACATTTTTTCCTCCTTATCTCTCAATGCTTCTGCTTTCTTCAATGCTTTAGATTGTGCTTAGATTGCTTCTCTTTACGTTCTAATCTTATTTTATTATGTAGTTATTGCTTCCTTCTCTCTAGATTCCTTTTCTTCCCTTTCATTTTCCAATCTTTTTTTCTTCTTGTCTTTTTTGCATCTTCATTTATTATTGATCCTCAGTGTTTCCTCATATAATGATGCATTCTTAAGTGGAATGCTTCCATGTTATGGACAAAATTCCCAAATTAAAATAAAAATAAAAATAAAGAGTAACTCCAAGCCTTGACAATGAATAAGAAGCCTCTTCGAGGGGGGGGCTCATTTTACAATATATCAAGTAAACAAGATGATGGGATCTCTAAAAAGTAGGTCTCTTTGGTATATATAGGAGATAAAGGGTACAATTATAATTAACATCATATTCGATCGATAAAAGCAACACTAATATGATAATACAAATGCAATGCCACAATATATAGGGATTAACATGCCCCTCCCCTTCAAATGAGTGTTGTCTTCAACACTTGATTAACTATGAATGTTTCTTCATGGAGAATTCATAACCCCATGTTATCTCATATATTAGCAATTTCTTCCACTTGATTAGCCACACAATAATTGCTCAATTTCGCAATTGCATTATTTGTGTTTCAAGGACTGCATTAGGTTATAGTATGATTTTTCTTTCTTCATTAATCTCTTGTAAAATAGTTTGAACTTTAATCTTGTCATTGGTTACCTTTTTTAGACAAGAAACACGGAAGACTGGATGTACATGTGAAGATGGTGTTGCACATGAATCGTCATTGATGCCAAAGGTATTGGTCAAAATATTTGAATTGATGTCAAAGGTATTGAATTGATAGATGAACATGATCAAAGATAAAGGAGAGTGCTATGGAGATTGTTAAACAAGTTGTAATGCTGAAGACTTCCTCACACACATCCAACTTGAAGAAATACATATGGAATAACGTGGAAGTCACATGAGACCAAAGATTCCACTACGATAATGGTCACAATTGCGCAAATAATGATCCGTAAAGAAGAACATCGAAAATGGCATATATGCACAAATTCCATTTGTGAGAATTATGAATGAAGAACATGAAACATAAACTTATTTGTGGTACGAAGACTTTTGAAGAAAAATATGATTTAAGAAACTATGTGTAAAAGTCCCACAAGGACGTTGGCATATGTGCGCTAAATCCCACAAAGATTAATTGTGGTAAGAGGCATGCCAACATAGATCTTAACTTGATGAGAATAAAATCAAGTGGGGCTTTAAGGAACTTCGCCAAGTGGAAAAATTTGTTGAGCTAAGAAGAGTATAAATAAGTAGTAGATGGATGTAGTGAATAAATCTTGTGAAGGATGAAGATCTGAAATATTATGGTTAGTCAAACTTCATAATTTTTTGGGGTATCAATGGATCATTGATCATAGAAAGAGTTTTTACACAACGGAGCCGAAGTGCACAAAACAATAGATATCAAACACACAGAAGTGCACTAGACGAAAATGAAACTTGTATTATGGATGTGTGAGGTTCTGTTGTAGCTGCAACTATTTTCCCAATTTTAAAAAAAAATTGGACCCTCCTCTTTTGGTTTTTATCTTCCTTGGGATTGTTTTGGATTCCTGAAACTCTGTTTTTCTCTGCTACAAATTGGATTTTCTTAAGTTTGAATTGAGGTCAATTGTTTCCTTCGTTTCGGAAGTTGGATGATCTAAATCTGCCTTTGTCTAGCCAAAGCCTTTGATTATGGAGTTTGTTTATTTTTTAACATTTGCTCTCTCAATGATTTTGTTTTATCACTATTGGAAGTCAGTTGAAGTTTGAGTCAGAACTTTAGTTCTCTATGCCACCGCTATTTCGGAGGTTAAACGAACTAATTTCATCGCTGCCCAACTGAGAGTCTTTTGAACACTTAACACTTTATTTTTCGATAATTTTTCACTAATGGAAGTCTGTTAATGTTTGCGTCGGGGCATTAGTCTTCTATGTCACCATCGTTTCAGAGGGAAAACAGAGAACGTTCTGACGAATAGTCTTTGTCCTTGCCGATTCCGTGGTTTTTTTTCGATGATTTGATGTTTTCGCTATCAGAATGTTTTTAACAAATAGTCGGAGTTCTAGTCTCGAGCGACGTCGTCTTTTCAAAGGCCTTGTTGTTTGTCTCATCGACACTGCGGAGATGCTTAGTTTTAAACTTGTCGATCTATAGTTCTTCTGATCGCCGATGTATTATCGCGGAAGCCATAGTCAGTCTATCTCCCGCCGTTGCGGCTGCATAGTACACTATCTCTCCGACATTTAGTTGGTTTATCTATCGACACATTACTAGTTAGTCCTCCGAGCCTCCGATCGTCGATGTTTTCTATTCCTGCGGAACCCTTAGTCCATATGACTTCCGCTGTTACGGCTCCTTAGTGAACTAACCGTCTGGTATATAGTGCTTCCGCCCATCGATGTGAGTTTTCCGCCCGATGCTTAGTGTTCAAAACTGCCGGTAGGGTTTTCCCGCCGTTTTTTGTGTGTTTTGAGGAGTGGCGGTTACATTGTCGTGGTTCATGCCGCTTTGGAGGGTTTCAAATTAGTTCAGATATGGCCTAGATTATGATGAAGGGTATGTTCTATCGGGATTGTGATTTTTAGAGGCTTTTCAGACCCAGCTTGCAGGATTTTCTTTGCGTTATCATTTTTTTCCTACATTAATATTGTTTATAGTTCATTTTATAGAATGTATGTTTTGACACAGTTTGTGTTACTTTTTCAAACGCTAAGTGGTCTATGTTGGAGTAGGGTCCCGCAGCTACAGGAAAAGCTGTCATTTTGGCAGAAAGATAGTTTTGGCGAAGATAAAGAGATAAGGTAAAGATATGACGCCGTAGTATGTTTCTAGCTGCAAAGCAGAGCCGGAAACTATGACTACCAGGGCAGTGAAGTCAAAGAGGACGACAGTACCTGAGCGGCCGAGAGGAGAGAGCTCACCCACTGCATTGAAGGCAGCGACGGAAGACAGGAGGGCTCAGCTACCCTCATAAAGGAAAAGGAGCAACGAGGCCAAGGTATTGAAGATGAAGAACAGAATGGGAAGCGATGCATAGTACCCATGGTCAACGCCGGGAAGCATGGAAGACTGCAGAGAGCAATGGTGTGACGAAAAGCGGCTACCCCAAGTACAGATATGCCGACTATCACTAGTTAGGGTTTTTGGGTTACTGTTGGGACATGCCCACAGTGTTGTAATGGTGAGACCTTCGGGCCGCCTATAAAGGGATATATGTTGTATTGTAAAAGGGTTGGTTGGTTGGTTGGTTGGTTGTTTTGTTAGTTGGGTAGTTAGACAAGCAGACATTAGACAGTATATTATAGAAGCTAAGCTCTGGTTCTGTTATCAGTGGTAGTTATCTTACTATAACCAGTAGCTAGCTCATCGAGCATGTATGTAACAATCCACAGGGATTGACAGAGAGAGAGAGAGAATATTGTAAGAAGGCAATATAGAGATAGAAAAGAGATCTAAGAGAGAAGGGCTCCAGGCTGTGTGCGGAGTTACCCAGAAGATCTCGAGCTGCATATGCGGTGCAGCAAAACTGTGTACTCTCTCAAGATATAATAAAACACAGTTCTGTGGACGTAGCTTCTACCCTGGAAGTGAACCACGTAAAATCAGAGCATTGTGTGATTGATTCATGTGATTGTATTTACTTGTTGTATCTGTCACTCATTACATGAACTTTGCTTACAGTTTAATGTATGTATGTGTTATTCAAGTTCATAGCATTATAGAGGGATAAATGCAGGTTGAAGCCTTTAAGTATTCTATTTAAGAGTTTATCTATGTTTCACTTAAGATAGTTAAGAGTCGCAGTGTAAAGCAGTCTTGTATGTTGAGTCCTGTAAGTCGAACACAAGTAATGCTAGGCACGCTGAGCCGCAGCGGTAGGATATTGCAGGGAGGCGATATCGTACCATCAGAGAAGCTGTGGTGTGTGGTACCGCAGGTTGATGATCAAGCGTAGAGAGAGTTATGTGTTGCCCAGGACGCGGCGACGCGATAAGGACTAGAGTCATCGTGAGTAAGAGGAAACTGCACATCGCAGAAAGAGAGGTCTCACGGGTTGAGAAGAGCTGTGAGATGCACACAGGATGCCACAGAACCTGGTCGAAGACACTTGATTCTTTGGCCAACCCATTAGAATCACTTCGGGTGAGACTTCAGGCCGCCCCGGGGTCTGTCGCCGAATGGGCCAGTGAGCTAGAGGTGTTGTTGGTACATTACAGTAAACCTGGGTCTGCCCATAGCGACCAACAAATGGTTCCATTGCCGGTTTTGAACAAACTAAGCACTGATGTTCTATTGGCATCCTACAAGAGACGAAATCAACCAGTGGGTTGGGTCTAAGGAGAAAGAGTTTTCCGAACACGAGAACAAGAGTCCTAGACTGAGTACAGAGGACTGGTTACAAAAACATATCTTTATAGACCTACATGCGATATTTTTTGCAACTTATGGAAATGAGCTTTACGACTGGTTATCAAAGTTGACTGATAAGAACATATTCAAGAAGAAAAGAAACATTGTCTGGACACCGGAGCTGATTCAGACCGTGAAGAACCTTGATAATCCCATTACGAGGACAGTAGACTTCTGGCTTGCGAGTGTGCTAGAAGCCTTCGTCACGGAGTTTGCAGTTGAACAGAGAAAAAGCTTCAGCGAGGTTGAGAGGTACTTCTTCAAAGGATATCGCGGTAAGTACCTAAAATCTTTAAACTTGTCCATTAAGATGTTATTACATGAAAAAGGAGTAATGGATATGGTTTCAGATCAATAAGTTAACAAACTGTAATGTCACAAGAGTTTGAGAGTGATTTTGATGACATTGGACGTACACGTAGTGGAAAGAAATACAAAGTAGATTTCAGATCTCCCATATTTGAAGACAGTTCAGATAGTACTAGACAACAGAGTCATAGCCATACAGACAGAACAGAGGGGGGTATCCCTTACCACCCTTATACCCCACAGAAACAAATCGGGACTCAGAACAATCTCGTAGGAATTCCATCTAGTAGCTCCCAGACAGTACATACTACCACTACATCACCTCCACCTACACCACCGAGTGTTAGTAACACAACAAATCAACATCCACCATGCAGAAATAGAATGGGGGATTATATGAAGCTACCTATCTGTAAGGGTACAGGGGCAGAGGACCCAGAGCAGCACTGGTTTCTATGTGAAGCCGTGTGGACCATTAAAGCAATCAATGATGATAATATTAAACTTGTACAGTTGGTCACCACACTAAGAGAACGAGCCTTAACATGGTATATGAAGTATGCCACAGCAGTACCCAGAACACTTGTCCAGGTCAGGACCGCCATGATTAAAGAATTTAAGAAACCTAAATCTGAGTCACAGTGCATTACAGAGCTCAAAGACATCAAACAGTTACCTACAGAGTCAGTATGGGACTTCGATCAGAAATTCAAAGCCCTTATAGACCAAGTCATCTTTGAGTTTGCGCCAGAGCAGCATAAAGAATGGTTTATTGCAGCCCTGCTCCCTCACATCAGACTACCATTAATGCAGCAGAAAATCCAAACGCAGGATGATGCATTGGAGATGGCGATGAAACTAGACGCTTCACCTCTAGCTGAAACCAGCACATGTATGACAAACCTGCAAAACCAGTTGGCTAATCTCATGTTACAGTTGCACGAGCTTAAGAAAGGGAAAGAGGTTGCACAAGACATATGGTGCATAAAGTGTAAAGCACAAGGCCATACTAAAGACAACTGTCCAGTCTTTGTAGAATATCTAGCAAACGGGGCTCCTAACCCCTTACCACAGACCCACGGGCCGTGGTGTGAAATATGCAAAACAAGAGGACACCCACCTCAGCAATTCCCTCTACTTCAGAAGTACGTGCAGACACCTAAGAACTTATATTGTCTTCTGTAAGTCCGTAGGCCATGATGAACACGATTTCTGAGCCTATGATCTCATGGTCGGGAGCAAGCAAGACTTGTACAGAGTCCAATCAGAAACACAGGGTCCAGCAGCAGGACCACAGCATGATCCGGCTTATGCTGGCCGTGGAGGAGGATTCAGAGGATGAGGACGTGGAGGAGGCTTTGGCCGTGGAGAAGGATTTGGCCGTGGAGAAGGCTTTGGCCATGGTCGCGGACCAATCACTTGTTACAACTGTGGAGTTGTAGGACATTATGCTAGGGATTGCCAGAGCCCTACTACGACATGTAACTATTGTAAATCTTACGACCACACTATAGAAGAATGTCCTACCTTGATATCCAAGATCAGAGAACCTAAGCCAGCAGTACACCAGAACATCCAGCTTATTGCTGCTGAGCAGGAAGTGTTACGGAGAGAAATTCCTATGGCTTGGGGTACCACAACAGACAGCTAGACTCTAGAAATCAATATTTCCCAATATGCAATAGAAATAAAAACATCTAACACTAAAGGATCGAACCTCGTACCTTATTCCGGACGGTTGAAGTAGATCCCTGTTGAGCTTTCCAATCTTCAGCTTGAATTGTTATAGCACGTCCTCAACAACAAGTAAACAATACAAGCATACTATATTTCAGGGTGTTAGATCTATTCTAGCATATATAATCAATAATGTATAAGCATTTGACATATTCCAATGGATGCAACATTCATTCAAATACACATTACTGGACAGGAAAAGATTTTTCTATTAATATGAATCAGAGATTACAAGTGACAACCTCTGACGGTACGTGTGCGAACCGGAGAAACTGAATCCCCCACTTGGGCCTCCACCACCTCAATCCTCCATCACTCCGATAGCAAGCTCACTAACAAAGGCAATCTTGGGAAGAACACAGCAGTGCTCCAAAGGGACAAAGGGATGCAGACTCAAGTATAGTTCTGGCAACAATGGACTATAGTTTCGGTACTCTCAATTCTCTCTTATGCTTTCAATGTCTCAATGGTTCCTTATATAGCTTTCCAAAGTGACACTGAAAGGTCGAATCCGTGCGATCTCAAGGCATATGGAAGGCCAGGAGTCATATGAGTCGGATTCAAGGCAAGGAACGGTCCAACAGTTTTGGACTATGCACACATCCCGATGTACGCGACTATAGAGGGAATATCCGCGTATGTACGCAGTTATCGGGGAAAAGGACACGTATATCATTTTTCTAATGTTTTTAGGGATGGTCAATGATACATCAAAAGACAATAAATGGTCCATAGGGAATAATGAGTCTGCAGCGGGATAGGGGAAGGCCATACAATGTGTGATTCACCTAGTGTGGTGAAATCCGCTATAACAGATGCCCCCTAATGTATGAGATCAGAGGGGTTATACGATGGCTGAAATACATTATAAGTCCATTCCAGAAGTGAAGTGATGAAGGTACCCAAATGGAAGACCAGCCACCCAATCAGCATAATACCATAATACAACTCTGCATATAACTGCAAGTACATAGAGCAGTCCCGGATACATAAGAGTACAATGGCCATGAATAGGCATGAAACATGATAGAACATATGTGGTCATCGCCACGTACAATATACATAGTTCAGAATCTCCATGATGAAGATATACAAAGTACAATGATATCCACATAGGCTGAAGATATATAACAAATCAAGATCTCCATAGTGGCTGGAAATATCTGACATATACTGGAACAAGTCACGAGAGCTGAAATCTCATGAATACTGGCACGATCAAGGAGGTAACATATAGTGGATGCCACCAATCTGGAAGGTCTTCTACACAAACCGCTACGAGTACATGTCCTACTATGCAAATAGAGGTGTCGAGGTCGAACATAGTAGTCCATCGTCTGATTACCGGTCATTGATGTATACCGTTAACAGACGCAAGATCACCCACCAATAATGAAAATGGGAATCAAGGTACTAGAGTGCAAACTAACAAGTGTGAATAAATGTGTTGAGGTCGAACACTTGAGAGAATCCATCGATCAGGGGACATTGATGTATTCCCAAAACTGTCGATGGCGAGAGAACCTGCCACTGATGATTGCAAGTCTCAAGGCACTCAAAATGACTCTAGACTCCAATCCCAGAATAAATGATCTGAAGTCGATGGGATGAAATCCGCTGGAAGGAGGGCATTAAGGCATCCCCCATCATCCAACACGAGGTACTCAGCCAGGATGTATAATATGGAAGAACTCGATCATAAGGTGCACGAACCAGTAACTGTACCGGGAATGGCCGACATGCAAAGTCAAGATAACTGAGGAATGGCCGACTCAGGTTTCAACTTCCTTCGAACAAGAGCATAACGGCGTATGGTGACTGAATGAAGGCATCATAGACTCGATATACAAACTGGGACATCTCTATGACGCAGGAGGAATCAATAGAGGCTCCATAGGGACTGGAAGCTTAACCAGTCGGTGGAGATAAAGCTCAGATAATGAGTACAGCTCCTAAATTCAAACTATAACCCAACCAATGGATGTGATATACAGTGCTCTGTTCGAAGGCGACACGACTCGACAGCTGCCAAATATAATATCTTTTCTTGTCCGGCTTTTTGGTTTTTTGATTTTTTTGGGTCTTTTTCAGTTATTTGAAAAGCTTGAAAAAAGAATAAACTAGCTTTATAGTTACAAACTAGGAGGAGACGAGTGTCATAAAGGAAAACAAACTAGTTCCAAGCAGTGGAACATACCTATGCTCAATGCAAGGATACATGTGTAGGATATCGACACTTGGGGGAAAATCCCCTCCCGGTAAAAAAAAAGGAATCAAGCTGCGAAAGATATAAATGAAGGCTCTGCATGGCTAGACATGAGACAAGCTCGGGCTATATGGCTAAAACGCAATGTCAGGGGAGCCGGCATAAATCTCAATAAGATAGGCAAAGCTCATGATAATGCATTCACAACTCGATATAAGGGGAGTCTAGAGGGATACAGGCCAACATAAGATCAAGAGGAGTATGAGACTCTTGCTAAATGTCATGGCAACACTATACAACGGACTCCCATACCCTTAAAGGGGGAAACATCGGCATGGGAACCAAATGCAAATAAGGCACTAACTAGGGTACCCATGTAAGGTGAGTCTCTATCACTCACATCATGCCACTTCTATAGCAGCAAGAAGGTTCCGTGACATAATAGAGTGGGTTCATACCTAAGGATATAGTGACATGGTCATAAGGTCATGCAAAATGCAAACGGTTGTGAACCTAACCTATATGCCAGTATAGACATTATACCTGAGATCAATACGAACGGGTCAATCCAAAGGCTGAAACATCGCTGAAAACGGTCTTCTACATCACAAATTAGGTCAGAAACGGTCCAAAAAAGGTTAGAAACGGTCAAAACTATAGGAAAGGGGGTAAAAATTTTCAAATATTTGAAAATTTTTCTATAAACAGTAAAAAATATAAATCATTTGAAAGTTTTACCCATTGGAGCTCTGATATTCAACTGCAAATTCCAGGAGATTTAGCTGGCGGAATTCACAACCGATTCTTCCAGGTACTTACTCATGTTCTCAGCTTGCATTTCAATACAAATTTTATAATTTTTCATGGTCAAATGAGTTTTTAATGGCCAAACTTACATGAGCGCCACGTCCCACGCGGATATCGAGGTTTTTTCCGCGTATAGGGCTGTCTCTACGCGGAAAAGGGGTCTGAAACCGCGTACATACGCGGCTGTTTTGAAAACAGCCGCGTATGACGCCGCGCACTAAGATTTTTATGAATCTAATGGACATTTTGGTCAACTTCTCATGCAGGATGGTGCTAGAGTGGCGAGAACGCAAGAATGGTGATGTAGAGGAGGCAGTAAGAGCTGACAGAATGGCTCAAGAGGCTCTAAGAAGATGCGGACTCTACAAGTTTTGGTGCCTAGGAGGCTTGAGGGCCAAACTAGGACTACTACAGATGCTTGTAGACTATTGGGATCCGGACTCAGAGTCCTTCCGGCTAGACGGCATGTCCCTCACCATTGAGGTGGAGGATATCTATTTTATCATAGGTCTATCACGGCAGGGTGAGACGGTGAACCTTCGTGCCCATGGAGGGCCAAGTCATGGGCTGACTATAGATGAGTACATCGCAGTATACTTCTATCCAGAGACAGAGAAGGTGGGGAGCCAAGTCCCCACCAACGCTATACAGGTACTGGGCCTAAAGGCCATCTTACTGACGCTGGGCAAGATAGCAGGCTTAGCATCACTCCATCAGGCCTCTCGACCATTGATGTTCTATGCGGTGGAGTGCATGACACCGACCATCTATGACTGGAGCACATCACTGTTGAGCAACATGAAACATCAGCTCAGTGAGTGCAAGGCAGGTAGGATACGGAACTTCGGGTTCAGTAGTATCTTGAGCACTTTCTTCTTCGAGCGGGTTCTAGGATTGAGCCCTAGAGTGGATGTTCCTCTCCATGGGGTTCGAGATCCGGCCCAACGACGTTGGGCAAACGCGATGCGCAGACTGGGGGGTGGTAGGGTGGCCAACCCTTATCCAGCAGACTTTTTTCCATGGTGGCGACGACAGATTATCGCCATAGAGGACTACCCTTATGCAGGGATAGACTTCCGGGGAGTCCCGTACATGCCATTACCACCAGGGTCAGCATATGGAGACATAGGTAATGAATCTCGACCCCTACTCTTTTTAAAATTTTGAAGTATTTAATTTTTTTTGTGTTTTCTTGATTAATGAAATCAAAAAGACATGTTTTTGGGTGACAATACATAGTGACATCTACCATTGATGTGCAGATGTGGGACCACGGCGACCAGAGGGCTTCCCACGTCATAGACGGAGGGGAAGAGGAGACGATATCACCGGTGTGGATGCGGAGTGAACGCTCCAAAGCATCCATACCAACTTTGTGCGACTGACTCACAGGATTCCCATGGCGCAAGTCGAGGACTTGCCTGAGGCTATGCAGAAACAGGTGGTTGGTGTACCACGCACATGGGTGCGTTTATTCCGGCGGCTAGCTAGAGCCGTGGTGACATATCATGATCACAACCCTCATCCACCTCCACAGGAGTAGACACCTGGGAGTGTATCTATTTTGTACTACCATGTATATGATGGTGGCTTTCAAAGCCCCAATTTTGTATTATGACACTATGTATTACCACATTTTGATGTATATAAAAAGGTTTTATGGTGATCGGTTTATTTATTTACATGCTTAAACATTGTGTTTATGATTAATTTATGATGAATGAAACAAATGCCAATCTAACACATAGTTATCATATGAGTCAGCAATTTGATTAAAATTTCTTGAAATGTGTATATATGTTATGTTCTCAAATTGCCGTTCTAGCAATCTCACACGTAAGAATCTCCTCGATAACGTCGAATCTCTAACATGGTACAAACCATTTAGCTGTGACACTACTAACTCTGAATCAAGACGTACCTCAAGAGAGAGAACACCATGCGAAATGGCATCCCGTAGAAGCTCGATAACGGCACTATATTCAGCAACATTGTTGGAAGACGACCGTAGACATACACCTCCTGAAGACAGTACATGACCCATAGGAGTAAAAATCACCCAAGCAGCTGAGGCTGAGTGTTGAGTGTGACGGCTTGCACCATCCGCGAATCCTACGAAGGTGGAAGATTCCATTGACATCTGCCACAAGAAATGGAAACTAATCACAAACCCGATCACGCTAAACAAGACCTAACTATGCAAAAAAGCTATACAATAATATACAACAAACAACCTTGGCTAAATATTATGCATAGTATTTTTTAAGATAGAGCCCATTTCTAGGCTCCGCCAAGGCTGTCCCTTCGTAATCCACTAACTCGTAGGCACCCTTCTCTAATACTCGCTTGACCACGTAAGGACCACACCACATAGGATTAAACTTCCCTGCCCCCAAGGGTTCTTTCGATTGATCCCACAAAAGGACCAAGTCTCCCTCACTAAACACTCTCGGATGGACAGACTTATCGTATTGGGCCTTCACGCGACACTTATTAACCTCTAGAGTCACCAAGGCATCTCTACGCTGCTCATCGAGTTGCTCAAGGTGAACCAAACGCTCCTCCAAAGGCGAAGTGTCTGGTAAGAGTTCTATGGCTAACTTCAACGAAGGAATCTCGCATTCAACTGGCAATATTGACTCCACTCCATGAACAAGCTGATATGGAGAAAAACTAGTGGCAGTCTTTACCGCGGTTCGGTACGCCCACAAAGCAGGATACAACATAATATGCCAATTCGTCTTGCTTTGTGTGATGGTGCGTTGGAGAATGGACTTAAGTGATTTATTCATAGCTTCAACCTGTCCATTCGCTTGAGGATAGTAAGAAGAGGAGTGCTCTTGCTTATATCCTAACTTGGAGGCCAACTCTTCCATCATCTGATTCTGAAAGTGCGAGCCATGGTCAGTGACAAGCTCTCTCGGAATCCCGAACCTAGAGATAATTTGGTTGAATACGAAGTGAGCGGCTGTCTCACCGTCGGATTTTACTGTAGGCATTGCCTCATCCCATTTCGTGAAGTAATCGACAGCCACAATGATATGATGGTGCCCCCCAGCCGAAGCTAGGTTGCAATCCATAAAATCTAGCCCCCACTTGGTGAAGGGACCGGCGGTGATAATAGGGTGTAACGGGGTAGGCTTCGAGTGCATGTTACGTGCAAACACCTGGCAAGGGTGGCACCTCTTGACCGCTTCAATACAATCCTTGAAGATCGACGGCCAAAAATATCCTGCTCTCAAAATATTTTGGGCTGTAGCAAGCCCAGATAAATGACCACCACACGCCCCTCCGTGGCAATCATTAAGCACTATCTCAGCCTCATCGTGAGTTAAACAATGTCGTAAAAGGGAATCTACTCCACGGCGGTACAAAGTATTGTCCACTATGAGGTAGTTCTTGGAAACGTAACGTAATCGATGTCGCTCATCCCGCGAGAGGTGAGTAGGGGTCCTCTGCGTTTGCAAATATACTATGATATCACCGTACCATGGTTCAGTCGTAGAGATCAAGAAAATGTGTTCATCAACGAACGTATCTTCACATACCGACTCCTCAGCCTCGCTCGGAAAATCTGATATGAGCTCTGCAAATATTAACGATTTCTTCGATTTTGCCGAAACAAACTCGAGATCAAACTCTTGTAGAATGACAATCCATTTATTATATTTTCCCCCAATCATCCTACGTGTGAGGATGAACTGAAATGGATTGACATGGGCAACCACCAAAGTTTGGCGAAGGAGAATATAATGTCTCAAACGCTGCACCGCATGTACAGTGGCCAAGGCAAGCTTCTCTACATGAGAATACTGAATCTCTGCGTCAATAAGGTTTCGGCTCAGATAGTATATGACATGCTCTTGGAGCTCCTCATCCTCTTGAACCAAAACCATCCCAATCGTCTCTAAAGATGCGGCCACATATAATAATAAATCACGGCTATAATCCGGAGGACTAATCACCGAGGCCAACGCTAGGGCTCTCTTAAGGGCATCGAAGGACTCCTGGGCTCGCTCATCCCATTCAAAGGGAGTATCCTTCTTCAAGAGACGCATGAAACCTCTAGTCAAATTGGCGAAATTGACAACAAATCTTCGTAGGAAGTTTTCCATGCCTTGCAAACACTGAAGATGACGAATATTTCGCGGGGGAGACAACTAAAGTATTGCCTCCACTTTCAAGGGGTCGACTCTTATACCCTCTTTTGAAACGATAAATCCTAATAAACGACCTGATTTCACACAAAAGATGCACTTATGAGGGTTTAATCTAACAGCATAGTGCCGGCATCTTTCGAACACCAATCTCAAGTGATAAGAATGACGCATCCTCATACGAGAATGAGCAGCGAGGTCATCCAAAAATACTTCGATAATGGACGTGAGATCATGGAAAATCAAGGTCATCACCCGCTGAAAAGTAGCTCCGGCGTTTTTAAGGCCGAAAGGCATTTTCCGATACGCAAATGTTCCCCAAGGACAAATAAATGCGGTCTTATGTTGGTCCTCAGGTTTAATTTGAATCTGATTATATCCGGAAAAACCGTCCATAAAGGAGAACACCTCACTACCCGCACACTCATCCAAAATCTGATCTATAAACGGTGTGGGAAAGTTATCCTTAGGACAGACACGATTTAAATCACGGAAATCAGTGCATATATGGATCGCTCCTTGCTTCTTATCTACTGGAACAGGATTTGAAACCCACTCCGTCAAGGGAACGGGATAGATGAAACCAGCTTTCAATAGTTTCTCTATCTCTTCCTTTATGGCGGGTGCTTTCCTAGGATTTACCGCGCGTAAACGCTGTCGAACAGGCTTCGCATTGGGGTAAGTTTTAATTTCATGTTCGACAATCCGAGGGTCAATCCCTGGCATCTCATCGTAAGACCAAGCAAAAACATCCCGGAATTCCTTGAACAGCTCGGTATACTCACGAATCTCATCTTGGGAACAATCCGCCCCAATGTATACATTCTCAACCGTACCAGGGTTGCGAGAAATGTTGATAGGCATAGTTGATGATATGTTTGCCATGTTTCCATCAGCCATCTGACCAGGAGAGCTTAATGGAATCATGGGCCTACCAGCTTTCTGTCTAAGAATCTCCCTATAATCCTCATGCTCCAACAAGTCAAGCTCTGGAAGGAAATATGATCTATGATGGAGTTCCTCCCATGGTGGCTCAACTCCCGACATAGCCTCGATGATCGCTTCATCTGAAGGGAAAACCGTATCAAGGCAATCGTGGGCATGAGAAGACTGTACTGCCCATGCAGGCAGCACATAGGGGTCTTCTTCCTCTGTCCGTGAAGAAGAAGAACAAGGCTCTGCAGCAGATTGAAGATTAGCTTGGTAAGCAATCATGGCTGTAGGAAACATCACACTTGTTTCAATGGCATCACTCGAAGGACTCGGTGAAGGAAGAATCCAAGGATCTCCCATATGACTTGTGCGAAAAGGCACCGATCTCGTAGACGTGGATGCACCATTGAAACTAGCTCCTATCATGAGGACAGGTGCAGGACAACTAAAAGTTCCCATGAGGGAAGGATACATACCTACACCGACACTCCTAGTTGCCGGCTGGGAATGTTCAACTTTCGGAACCGAAGCTTCCGAAGATGCACTAACAGGCGGATTCTTGAATGACATCTGATCAATCGTCACAATATTCCCATTATGAGGAAAGCATACAACGTGAAATACAGAAGACGCAACGGATTTCATACTGTACATCCAATTCCTTCCCAGTAAGATATTGTAGTCAAGGGGTGCATCAACCACCTCAACCTCTATCGCAACGGTCTTCCCCCCCAAACGGACTTTAAGAGAAGGAAGGATACCGTGCGGCCTAAACGATCTCCCATCGAAAGCAGTTAACATGGTCGTATACTTTGACAACTCAGGAGAACCAAGACCCTTCCAACAAGACAAAGACATCACAGAAGCAGCAGCGCCCTCGTCAATCACAGTACGCTTGACGATCATATTAAGACATTCTACATGCACCAAAAGGGAAACATAGTAGGGCAAGCGAGGCTGATGTCCTGCGGTTTCAAACTTGATCACTGAGGAAGAATCATCACCATTCACACCAAGAGCGGAAAGCAAAGCCTTCCTTTGCGACGGACAACTCTGAAGCACCTCCAATGCAGACATCGCACAAGGAGTATGACCCAAGTCCTCGACAACTGAATAGTTCTGGGCGGCTCGGGCATTTGGATTATGCCCTGAACGCTTAAGTACCCCCTTAGGAATGTGAGGTGCAGCTTCAGGTTTGTCCGCAGGTTTCTCAATACGCAAAGGGGTTCCTGATGGATCAGGTTCTTTACCTGGGTTGGGTTGTGATGAAGAATAATCTTTCACACGTGTCACAACTTTCGCGGCACGAACCATATTAATGCACCCACGACCACTAGTTTCAGGTGGATCATCATCACTAGATTGATCATGGGACTTCGAGTTCATATTTTGGTTATGCGGTAAAGGGTTTGTTAACACAGCTGGGCCCTGTGCTATGAACTTCGAAGCTTCATCCATCCTAGGGCACAAGTAAGTGAGGTGATCGTCCTTACAAAGCTTGCAAGGAAAATTAACCTTACGCTTATTCTGCTTGTCCCCCCCAACATTTTTATTGTTCTCGTCATTATTGTTGGCATTCTCATTTTTATTCCCACCCTTATTATTGTTTTTACCCTTTTTTCTATTCCATCTAGGTTGCTGGTTACCTTTCTGGTCGGACGATTGCACAGCGAGTACATTCGCCGTTTGGGCGGGCTGAGACGAAGCCGTGGCTTGTCCCGAGGCAGATTGGTTGATTGACAATTGAGAAACTTGTTTCACAACCGAACCTGCAGGTTTCTTACTTGCACTACCCACAATGCCATTGGCATGTGGTCCAGGTTTGACCTTGGGATCGAAACTAGAATGAGGGGCATTAGGTATAATCTCATATAACAAACCAGACTGAGCATAGATGAAGTCTAGTTCCTGCGCCCTAAAGATGGCTTGTTCCTCATTTTGCACTCCGGATGTGGAGACATCCTTCGCGATATATGGTAATAACGATTTGAGGAACCACTCAAGGAGGAATTCCAGTGGTATAAAGGCTTTGATTAATCTCTTCCGTCTACGCCATTCCTGAATATGATCAGAAATATGAGTGGCTTTATCTTG
>LPNX011160596.1:48303-68610 GCA_001517045.1 Pseudotsuga menziesii | reverse complement strand
GAAAACAGGGTATGCGTACTACATGAATGCACAATTTCTTCTTCAAATGCTGAATGCAAATTTCCCTATATGAATTCCTAACTATTACTCCAAAGCAAATCTAGACGTAAATGCAAGTACAATGCAAAATGCATAATGCAATGCATGATGATAAGCAAATATTTAGGATTTTTTGAAAATAAGGAGATACAAAAAGCAAGAGAATGATTCTAACCACCCCAGACTCTGCAAGCACACATAAACAACATTCCAGCAAAGAACTAAGGCAAAAGGACTCTAATGCACTAATCTCAAACAAAAAATCAAAGATGCCATGACAAGAACTTTCCTAAAAGAAAAAATTTAGGCTAAAAAAAACGTTTCTGGTAAAAAACAGAGGCCTTAACAGACTCAGGCAGTGCCAAAGGAGACTCAGCAACTAACAGCATTCACCCAGCAATCCACAATCTTCCACAAAAAGGTAAAAAACCAGGGTATACGCGACTGTGCGCAGTGAACCCGCGTGTATACGCGGAAATTCCATAGGAAACCGCGTGTATACGCGACTGTAAGTGACAAACCCGCGTACAGGAAGAAAAAGATGCAAAAATTCCAGGCAAACAGACAGGCTGAGACTAAATTCACACCAATCAGGCTCTACCAGGCATACATGCCCCCATACCCGACACAAAAACAAGAGAGAGAGAGCACTTCAAGTACATTGAATGCCAAAAGATCAACCCCCAAAGGACAATTACTAGGAACTCCACAGCGGAGTCGCCAATTCTGTTACGGAGAGAAATTCCTATGGCTTGGGGTACCACATCAGACAGCTAGACTCCAGAAATCAATCTTTCCCAATATGCAATAGAAATAAAAACATCTAACACTAAAGGATCGAACCTCGTACCTTATTCCGGACGGTTGAAGTAGATCCCCATTGAGCTTTCCAATCTTCAGCTTGAATTGTTATAGCACGTCCTCAACAACAAGTAAACAATACAAGCATAATATATTTCATGGTGTTAGATCTATTCTAGCATATATAATCAATAATGTATAAGCATTTGACATATTCCAATGGATGCAACATTCATTCAAATACACATTATTGGACAGGAAAATATATTTCTATTAATATGAATCAGAGATTACAAGTGACAACCTCTGAAGGCACGTGTGCGAACCAGAGAAACTGAATCCCCCACTTGGGCCTCCACCACCTCAATCCTCCATCACTCCGATAGCAAGCTCACTAACAAAGGCAAGATTGGGAAGAACACAGCAGTGCTCCAAAGGGACAAAGGGATGCAGACTCAAGTATAGTTCTGGAAACAATGGACTATAGTTTCGGTACTCTCAATTCTCTCTTATGCTTTCAATGTCTCAATTGTTCCTTATATAGCTTTCCAAAGTGATACTGAAAGGTCGAATCCGTGCGATCTCAAGGCATATGGAAGGCCAGGAGTCATATGAGTCAGATTCAAGGCAAGGAACGGTCCAACAGTTTTGGACTATGCACATATCCCGATGTACGCGACTATAAAGGGAATATCCGCATATGTACGCGGTTATCAGGGAAAAGGACGCGTATATCATTTTTCTAATGTTTTTAGGGATGGTCAATGATACATCAAAAGACAATAAATGGTCCATAGGGAATAACGAGTCTGCATCGGGATAGGGGAAGGCCATACAATGTGTGATTCACCTAGTGTGGTGAAATCCGCTATAACAGGAAGAACCAAAACTGAGAGTCAACATTGTGACTTGTAGCGGTGCTTCCACCAATGGGACATCGCAGGATACTGAAAAGAACACGGGTCAGGAGTGGGTGCGCAAAGCTCCTAAAAAAGCAACACCACTTGACCTACAGAAGAATAAACAGACATTTCAGGAAGCTAAGATTTTTTTTGATGACCCTATGCACTCAGGATCGCAGGTACCGCCATCTAAGGGCATACCGCAGCAAGCACCTTGTGGCGTTAGCCCTGTACAGATATCGCAGGCTACCACATCGGGCGCTTGCGACGAGGACGAGTTGGCAGGAAGTGTACAATCCTTCCTGCGGAGCTGTTTAAAACTCGTTAGAAATGAGCAAGCTATCGGATAAGTTCAGCGCATCATAGATCAGTGTCAGCCATCTTCTTCCGTGAGCAGTGCACATTGTGCTGTTCATAATATTATGGGACATACAAGAACAGGAAGAGAGATACGACTCACAGCACAGGTTGGAGAATTTGAAATGCATGAGGTGATCCTAGATCTAGGATCAGAGGTAAATGTTCTGACTAAGCAGACATGGGAACAGATGGGTATCCCTAAGTTAGTTAGATCGCCTATCCATCTGCGATTAGCTAATCAGCAGCAGGTATCACCTTTGGGTTGATTACCGCAGGTGCCAGTTGACATTGACGGATTTTGTAGCTCTATGGACTTTGAAGTTATAGAAATTATTGGCGATAGTAGACCATATCCAGCATTACTAGGCATTGATTGGGCGATCGGTAACATGGCCGTTATCGACTTAAAGAGAAGAAAAATGACCTTTGAGGACACGCAGATACGGGTCATTGCACCGTTAGATCCTCTTCAGAATCCTAGATACATTGAACCTATCCAAGCAGAGGAAGAGGCACGCAACATGGACAGTCTCTATCAGATGACTGCGAACTAGAGAAACTACATCAATCCAACCGCAGAAGGGAACATTAGTTGGAAATGCGACAGTTCATGGGCATCGGATTCGGATGTTGGTCTAGAGAACTGGTAGAACAGACTTTACGAAGTCTCAGCGCTCAGATGTGTGTACATGACTAAGTCACTACGATGGATTGGTGCAGAGGTCAATGAGATTCCATCATTTCATGGTCTAACAGATGTCCAGGACTTTCTCACGCAGATTGAACAACAAATTCCTCACGACCAGAGGATCGCAGCTATGGACCTTGCAGTACGAGCCACACCTGCAAGATGGTGGTATGCACATAAAGGGAATATCACATCATGGGATGATCTTAAGAGATTGATGGCGATCAGATTCTCTACCGACAGAGAGTATATCCAGCAGAAATACATAGGAGAAAGTGACCCCAGGTCACATATTCAGACGTGTGAACGGAATTGGTCGAACATTCCTGAGAATGAATAGGTTCACCGATTCATTCACACTTTGGACACGGTTCCAAGGAACTGGTACACAGAGAATGAATTGCGCAAGGGAATGACTACATGGCCACTTATGATAGACAGCTTTCTACTCACCTTCGCTTTTGAATCTGAGTATCCAAACATTAATCAGGCCCTAGATGTAATAAAGATTAAGATATTTGAGGATTGTACCCTATTAGTGTCAGCTCAACCTGAGTGGGCCATCCAATTAGAAGAGGCGCTAGAGTGTTATAACTTTGCATCAGAACCAGAGGAGGAGGATGAGGATCCTCGCAACATCAACATTTCAAAGACAGAGGGGACTCACGATGTTGATGGGCCGAAGCTAGAGACTCCAGCTATCATGGAGCCTATCAAGATTAAACAGATCAATATTGGCACAGACACAGAACCAAAGTTTGCCTCTATTGGAGATTATTGGAACGATGAAACAGTCAGACAGATTGCAGACTTGCTACACGACTATCAGGACCTATTTCCCACCAAGTTCACAGAGATGAAGGGAATAGTCAGAGACCTAGGAGTAATGAGGATACCATTGAAGGAGGATGCTAGACCAGTTAAGCAGCGTCATCATAGATTAAATCCATGCTATAAAGAAAAATTTAAGGATGAGATCGATAAGATGCTAGCGGCAGGCATCATCGAGCCAGTTGAAGAAAGCGAATGGGTTAGTCCCATGGTCGTCCAAGAGAAGAAAACCAAATGAGACATCAGGATCTGTGTCGACTTGCGTAAACTCAACGATGCATCACTTTATAATCCATTTCCGACACCTTTCACTGATGAAGTATTAGACAATGTGGGAGGACACGAGGTCTACTCCTTCACTGATGGATTTTCAGGCTATCACCAGATCAGAATCCACCCAGAAGATCGACATAAGACCAATTTTGCAACAAAATGGGGCTCATTCTAGTATACGGTAATGCCCTTTGGTCTTAAGAATGCACCAGCTATCTTTTCTAGAGTAGTAGTTGCTGTATTTAAAGAATACATCCATAAATCCTTAGAAGTTTATTTTGATGATTGGACTGTATTTGGATTAATTGACAAGCACATAGGATATTTAAGACAGATGTTAGAGAAATGTAGGCAGCACCAGATTTCTCTAAACTTGAAAAAATGTATATTCTGTGCGCCATTTGGTATCTTGTTGGGTCACATTGTTTGTAGGCAAGGGTTGATGGTAGATCCCACAAAGATTGCCATCATTGTAAATCTTCTAGCACCCAACTCATTCAAACAATTGAGGACAGTACTTGGTCATACCGAGTACTACAGAAAATTCATCAAGGGATACGCAAAGATTACAGCACCGATGGAAAAACTGTTAAAGAAAGATGTAAAATTCCTATGGAATGAGGAATGTCAGCAGACTCTAGACACACTTAAAGAGAAGATGGTTACAATACCCATTTTAGTATTTCTAGACTGGACTAAGCCGTTTCATGTACATGTGGATGCATCTGGAATCGCACTAGGGATTGTTTTAACGCAACCAGGAGAAGGAGGTATCGATCATCCTATCGCATACTCCAGCAGAAAGCTATCGACAACAGAAAAGAACTACACCACGACAGAAAGAGAAGGCTTAGATATGGTGTACGCGCTACAGAAGTTCAGGAACTACCTGTTGGGTGCCTCGTTCAAGATGTTTACTGACCATTCCGCATTGAAATATCTGGTCAATAAGCTAGTGTTAGGGGGAAGAATCTGCAGATGGTTACTCCTCTTTCAGGAGTATGATTTTGAAATCATTGTGAAACCAGGAAGATTGAACGCCGGACCTGATCATCTGTCGTGAATAGACTTAGGAGAAGAACCAAGTAATCTAAAGGACAATTTTCCAGATGCGCAGTTGTTTTCTATTCAGATCGCAGATGAGTACTATGCTGATATCATTCACTTTCTCACTACAGGAGGAGCACCTGATGAGTTTACCAAGCATCAAAAGAGGCAGTTGGTTGTTAAAGCAGTAGACTTCACCCTGATCTCAGGACAGTTATACAAGTTAGGTCCAGATGAAGTCCTGCGCAGATGTGTGATGCCGCATGAAAAAGAGGCCATTATCAGAGAAGCACATTCCAGTACCGTAGGAGGTCATTTCGCAGGAAAGCTGACTGCGCAGAAAATCCTGACCGCAGGATTATGGTGGCCTACTTTACATAAGGATACTAAGGAATTTTGCAGATGCTGCGATATCTGCCAGAGGGTAGGAAAACCTTCACGACGAGATGAAATGTCGCTGCGACAGCAGGTTACGTTGCGTGCATTTGACAAGTGGGCTATAGACTTTGTGGGTCCTATCAACCCACCGGGAAAATGAACTGGTGCGAGATATATTATTACAGGAACAGAATACATCACCAGATGGGCGGAG
The DNA here is from genome assembly GCA_001517045.1 of Pseudotsuga menziesii. Classification (NCBI taxonomy): domain Eukaryota; kingdom Viridiplantae; phylum Streptophyta; class Pinopsida; order Pinales; family Pinaceae; genus Pseudotsuga; species Pseudotsuga menziesii. Next base: position 63,077 of record LPNX011160596.1, on the reverse strand, counting down.
GCTAAAGCAGTAAGAAATTGTGATGCTGCTACAGCTGCACAGTTCCTCTTTGAGAACATTATCAGTAGATTTGGATGCCTAGTAATTTTGATGAGCGATCAAGGAACCCATTTCTTTAACCACACTATTGAGGCCTTGACGGAATAATTCCAGATACAACACCATAAGAGCACCCCCTACCACCCACAAGCTAATGGTACGGTGGAGGCCTTTAACAAGAGTTTATAAAATGCTCTTACCAAGATCTGCAACAGCCAAAGGAATGACTGGGACCTCAGAGTTAACGCTGTATTATGGGCGTATAGGACTACATGAAAGAAACTTACAGGACACACACCTTTCAGCTTGGTGTATGGATAGGAGGCTGTTATGCCTATGGAGTATATTCTTCCCAGTTTAAGAATTGCTCAGATCACCGGGATGGCTGATACAGACACGGTGCATGAAAGGCTAGCGCAGCTGCTTGCATTAGAGGAAGACAGGTTCATCGTAGGATTCCATCAGAAAGTGCAGAAGGCACGAGAAAAATCTTGGCATGACAGGCATGTCAAGAACAAGATTTTTTAGATAGGAGACCTAGTCCTCCTCTATGATAGTAAGTTTGTGAAGTTTCCAGGGAAGTTCAAGACGCATTGGTTGGGGCCATACTAGATTCAGCAAGTTACAGACGGAGGAGCCGTTCAACTTAGAAAATTGAATGGGGAGCTTCTTCCCACTTTCATTAATGGCAGTAGGCTTAAGCTTTACAGTACTAGCTACTTCATACCCCAGCCTTAGCTCAGACAGCCTATGATGGTGCAAATGTCCAGTGTAGTTGAAAGGAGACATCGCACCGAGAATTAGTCTACACCGGCAGGTATTCTAAGTATAAGGAATCGCATAAGGACAAAAAAAAAAAAACGTAAGCGGGTGATGCAGTGTTTCCTCGCAGCAACGCGACATTTCTCCGTGCCACGTATCTAGTTTTGAAAAATGACAGAGGGCCAGTCAAGTCGCCTTCTGACAGGCAGTTAATGAAGAAATGACTGGTATACCTTACCATATATTTGGCAATGGCATAATCAATTTTTCTAGATTTAGTAAATCTTCGACGAGACTGACGCCTGCACACACACTTCGAGGAAAATTGATCGGATTTCAGCATTTAATGAGGATCAGGATGACGGGTGTGGTCTCGTTCAGGAATTAATACGACCGACAGGTTCAGCCTAGATGATCGTTGCGTCCGGTATTATAGCCTTCAGCATAAAAGCAGAGATCATTCATTCAGGACGGTTACTTTTGCAAGCGCCAAGAGCTATAGAGTGCATTGTTAAGTTTCCCCTGTGCAGAGATAATTTCGTTAACAAAGTGCTGTGATTTCCCCATTTCGCAACCATTGCCCACCCATAGTATAACACCGAGTGGGTTCTGTCCGAGGAGGAACCCATAGAAGCGATTTTGGAAATATTTGAACGTGGTGGCCTTACAGCTGCTATGATGACGCCACCTAAGGGTGTCACACCAGGTTCATCACAGACAAGACAGATTCCAAGGATGAGGAGCCAATCTTAGATAAGAGAAGAATCCAGTCCGGAGCTGGAGGAAGAAGTTCATAGCGCACCAGACTACATTGTGCCACGAGTTGAAAGCGCACCAAAGGTAAACATCCCCAAAAGTGGCAAGTTTCCTGTTCCCATACCACCAATTGATTCTCGAGTAAAGGAAGATGGAGATCTATTAGGATATGTCACAGTTGTCAAATTTGTAGATTATAACCTGGGAGACGGTAAGACATATCCTCAGTTCCGGCCAGATCAGTATCTTACGATTCAGAAGAACCCAAGGACAGGTGCGGATGAATATGTTCCCATGGAACATGTCCATATTCTTGAGCGCTCAGGCCTACTCAATCTGTTAAGAATACCACATTTTGGACAAGGCGCATAGGTTAATGCCATGGTGCGCATCCTACTCTCCTATGTACATGGAGGTTACCTCTGGCTAGGTAACAAGGTCGACCTGAACGTCGACCTGATACACCACATCACCGGGCTGTCCAAGACTGGTAAGGACCCTAAGATACATATAACAGGAAAGACCAAGGATTCTAACCTATCACCAGCCCTAGTTACCAAGTATAAGCTGCAGAGAGGAGGACGGGCTTATGACATCGCAAGATTAACAGACAATACACTCAGATTTACAGCCAGTCTTCTTGCAGGAAGACTATTAACCAAGGTTCGCCCAAAGGAAGTCACAGGATCAGTAATCAACCTCGCCATACAGGTTGCAGAAGGTGAGCAGTTCAATTGGTGTTTATTTTTGTTAAATATCTTTCAGCAAGATTGCTTGACAACCCAGGATGAAGCAAACCACCCCTTCCACTTCTCATGGTTGCTTATACTATGCGCATTCATCGGGTGGAAGGATCCACCCCATACCCAGTTTCGACAGCTAGCAAGTGGCGAGCCCAGAGGCACGCGCTATACCAACTTATGGGAGAGCAGCAGCCCAGCAAAGAAGAAGATTAATATGATAGTATTCTATGAATACTATAAGCTATCGAAGACAATCATCCAAGAGATGCCGCAGATCAGCACAGAGACTGTGGACATATATGATAGCCGGCTTGATTTTATGGCAGATCGCCATAGAATCTACCAGTGGCCAAAAAGGTCTAAAAGGGACGATTGGGCTAATGGTTGGTTCAGGATGATAGTGTGGGATGTTGAAGATGTCATCAAAGACTTTGACGACCAGTGGAAACAAGCATTAGAAGATACCACAGCACTACCATCAGACACTGCACAGACAGACACACTGGACAAAGGAAAAGACAAAGAAGGGCAAGCGCAGACAGATACAGCAGAAGTGCCACTACCAAGAGAAAAGAGAAAAGATCCATAGCAAGTGCCACCAGAGGAACAGATGACAAAGGATAGAGAAGAAGGGACACTGAAGGCACAGAAGAAGAAAAAGCACAAAGCCACAAAACTACCTTTGAAGACTGTATTGACAGAGGATGCCTATGAACTCATGGAAACAAGAATGCATGACACGTTGAAGGATTCATTTGAGGCGATACAAACATCGCAGGAAAATATACACAGCGTGGTAGAAAACCAGCTTCTGGAGTTAAAAGCAATTACTGAAAAGACTACCAGGATACAGGTTCCGCCAGAAAGGGCGACAGCAGCAGGAAGCTCAACACAGATGATTTCTCGCGAGGAAATATTGTCCAAGGATCGTATCAATACAGTATTGATACCACCAGGGAGCATCCGATTCCCTGCTTCAATGATGGATGTACAGATACAGATTCGGAAACCTGTCAAGGTTAACCTCACAGAGTTTCACATCGATCAGTTACAGATGATCCAGCAGCAGCTAAGCGCAGAGCTCAGGGATAGAGAGCTCGCGACTTATAAACAAAACACACAGCTGAAGAAAAAGAATGCAACACTCGCCACCAGCTTTTAGAAAAAGGCAGACAAGCTAAGAACATATGAAGAAAGAGAACAGGACCTCTCTCAAGTCCTACAGAGCATAGCATTGGAGTTACCCCAATGTAACATTGAGTTTGCCTTGCCTCTCCCGCAGAAGGTAAGAAGAGTTGCAAACAGAGCAAAGGCTCTGGAAGAAATAGTGACCAGGATGGAAGAAATAGTGGTTAAGATGGAGGAAGACCACAAAGCAAAGATTGCTGAGCTCGAGGCTCGAGCACCAGGCACCCCCCAGGAAGACAAGGAAGCAAGAGTAGAGGCCTTTCGACTCACTTCCGCACAGATGAAATATCGCATAGACGATGCACTGTCAGTGCTAGCTGATGCGACGAACACATGGTACGAGTTAGATGAGCCTCCTGAGAAAGTAGAAATCCAGCAAAGTATTCAGCAGATAGAGAATACCGCAGCAGCGATGAAGGAAGAAATTAAGAGCTTAACAGCTCTTCCGAAGATGAGAAAGATGACAGAGATGAACCGCTTGCAGTAGGAAGCGCAACGGTTGAGAGAAAAGGAGATACAAATCAATGACCTACTTCAACCATATCAAGAACAAATCACAGAGCTAGTCGATGCGGTTGAACATAAAGTTAAGGAGTTCACTACCACCAGAAATGAAATTGATGCAATAGAAGACTCCAGTATTAGTCAAGATATGCTTGATTCGGCACAAGAGCGTGTTGCAGCTATGGAGAACGAAGTCATACGACATCGGGACAAATTTCAAAAGACTTCGCAGGAAGCCAAGGAGAAGCTACAACAGGAGAATCCCGCTAGTAGTGGCTCAAGGACGAGCCAAAAGTAAGTGTTAGGGGACTGTTGGAGTAGGGTCCCGCAGCTACAGGAAAAGCTGCCATTTTGGCTGAAAGACAGTATTGGTGAAGATAAAGAGATAAGGTAAAGATACGATGCCGTAGCATGTTTCTAGCTGCAGAGCAGAGCCGGAAACTATGACTACCAGGGAAGCGAAGTCAAAGAGGACGACAGTACCTGAGTGGCCGAGAGGAGAGAGCTCACACACTGCATTGAAGGCAGCGGTGGAAGACAGGAAGGATCAGCTACCCTCATAAAGGAAAAGGAGCAACGAGGCCAAGGTATTGAAGACGAAGGACAGAATGGGAAGCGGTGCACAGTACCCATGGTCAGCGCCGAGAAGCATGGAATACTACAGAGAGCAGTGGTGTGACGGAAAGCAGCTACCCCAAGTATAGATATACCGATTGTCACTAGTTAGGGTTTTGGGTTACTGTTGGGACAGGCCCATAGTGTTGTAATGGCGAGACCTTCGGGCCGCCTATAAAGGGATGTATGTTGTATTGTAAAAGGGTTGGTTGGTTGGTTGGTTGGTTGTTTTGTTAGTTGGGTAGTTAGACAAGCAGACATTAGACAGTATATTATAAAAGCTAAGCTCTAGTTCTGTTATCAGTGGTAGTTATCTTACTGTAACCAATAGCTAGCTCATCGAGCATGTATGTAACAATCCGCAGGGATTGACAGAGAGATAGAGAGAGAATATTGTAAGAAGGAAATATAGAGATAGAAAAGAGATCTAAGAGAGAAGGGCTCCGGCTATGTGCGGAGTTACCCAGAAGATCTCGAGTTGCATATGCGGTGCAGCAGAACTGTGTACTCTCTCAAGATATAATAAAACACAGTTCTGTGGACGTAGCTTCTACCCTGGAAGTGAACCACGTAAAATCAGAGCGTTGTGTGATTGATTCATGTGATTGTATTTACTTGTTGTATTTGTCACTCATTACATGAACTTTGCTTACAGTTTAATGTATGTATGTGTTATTCAAGTTCATAGCATTATAGAGGGATAAATGCAGGTTGAAGCCTTTAAGTATTATATTTAAGAGTTTATCTATGTTTCACTTAAGACAGTTACGAGTCACAGTGTAAAGCAGTCTTGTATGTTGAGTCCTGTAAGTTGAACACAAGTAACGCTAGGCACGCTAAGCCGCAGCAGTAGGATATCGTAGGGAGGCGATATCGCACCATTAGAGGAGCTAAGGTGCGTGGTATCGCAGGTTGAGGATCAAGCGTAGGAGAGAGTTATGTGTTTCCCAGGACGCGGTGAAGCGATAAGGACTAGAGTCATCGCGAGTAAGAGGAAACTGCGCATCACAGAAAGAGAGGTCTTGCGGGTTGAGAAGAGCTGTGAGACGCACACAGGATGCCACAGAACCTGGTCGAAGACACTTGAGTCTTTGTCCAACCCATTAGAATCACTTAGGGTGAGACTTCAGGCCGCCCCGCGGTCTGTCGCCGAAAGGGACAGTGAGCTAGGGGTGTTGTTGGTACATTACAGTAAACCCGGGTCTGCCCATAGCGACCAACAGTCTAAGAACAAGATTTGTTTATGACAGGATGATTGCTGCTGCAAAGAAGATATGTCTAAAAGAGAAAGCAGAAGAGAGGTGGCTGAAGGAGGCAACAAGGCAGGAAGTGGCTGAAGAAGATCTAAAAGAGGACCAACGAATTACTGAGCATAATCAATAGTAGCAGAGGCCCCAAATTGGGAAAATTTCATCGACAACCAAGCTGGTCCCTCGTTATAAAAAGTTCTATTAAAATTTATTTAATATAATGTATTGTACAACACTCACTAAAAGACAAAATTGTGAGTTTGAACAGTTGGGGGACCCCAAAGGTCACCGGGGGGCAGCCCAAAGGTTTTGCTATTTTGTATAAATATAAGAGATTTAGACGTAGAAGGGACTTTTTCCCAGATATATTTGTGAGAGTATGTTGTAAGAAGAACTATTTCCTTTTGCAATAAATAATTACAGGTTTCCTGTTGGAGAAAGCTTGGTGGAATGTTTCAAATGCTGTGCTATGGATGTGTTGAATGTGAACTATTTCATTTTCAGCTTGTGTCCATTAACTGTGAGATCATTCTAACTCTTTGAACCTATGTTCTTGTTATGAATGCACTCTAGTTTATTCTATGAAATTTCCACTGTGAGTAATGAAGGCTTTTCATATACAATAAGCTATCTTGTTGTTCATTTATCTATTAATGTTCATGTGTTCTGAAATAAGTAACAGCTATCTATGATTTTTCTTAATGCATGCGCAGAAATACATTACTCATTGAATAATCTTGCTCCCTAGGGATAGGTTAGATAGTTAGTTTTAGTTTCTTGTTGTGTGTGATTTAGATGCGAGAGAGTTAAGACGAGAGGTAAGAACCTGTGCATCACATTGTGACTGGTCCTCGTTATCTCTATCAATCTGCATTTTTAGATAGGCACTTGCACATCATACTTAAACATAAAAAACTAAAAATACACATGGTGGACCGGGCCGTAACCAGTAAAACCTTTAATTTTTTACTTGACCTACAGTAATCGGACCGTAAACCGGACGGATTCCCCATACCAAATAATAACGGGATAGTTGGAAACGTTTATTAGGGAGAATCCCTAACTGTTGTTACCTACGATTTTCTAGGCCTCAACAGTTTTTGGTGCTAGAAGGAGGGAATCCAATGCATGGCTGGCCGAGGAAACCAATTTCCTCAAAATTACTCCACCGGTAACAGTTCTGAGAGCAGTTTGTTTCCCAATCCAACTCCTAAAGGGAAGGGTAAAGAGCATTTGTATTCTATAGATAATGAAGTAGTTGATGATTTGAGAAGGATTACTAGGGTTTATGTGAAGAAGATCGGAGGATTACCGATTATCCCTGCCTTACTCAGAAGGGGATATCAGAAGAAAGACCGCCCTATATTGGAAGACGCAGTGTTGGTTGAAGATTTTGAAGAACTGGTAGAAACAACCTTACAGGAAGTTGTTCAACCTCTGAATCAGTTGGACCCAGATACACCTTACTGTTCACCTGTTCATACCCCTGTTCATTCACCACCTCATTCTCCACTTAAAATCATGGAAAATGTAAACGCAAATCAGCCACCCAACCCACCAAATCCACCACCTGCTTGGAGGGCTAGGTCACCATTAAACCTAACACCTCCTTTGCATGATTTGCCTCAAGCTTTTGAGAAAATGTTGCCTAAATTTGACCCAAGTGAAAAAAATTTGGTTGACGATCATTTGCAAAGTTTCTACTTGGCTATAAAATGACTACAGGCTAGAGAACATGAAGATGTAGTCTGCGGATTGTTTCCACATACCCTGAAAGGAGCAGCAGCTTCATGGTAATTTGCTATGCCTGCAAACTCAATCACAGACTGGGATACAATTGAAAGAATATTTAGAAGTAAATATGCACTCTAGAAAACTCATGCAACTCTAATGAAAGGGTTATATGCTTTAAAGAAAGAAAGAAAAGAAAAAGTGCATAGTTTGACTCAAAGGTTTGCTGCTTATATAAAAAACAATTCTACAGCTGATAAGCAATCTGATAAAGTTCTGAGTGAATACTATACTTCAGCTCTAGGGCCTGACTTGGCCATGTTTGCCAAGATGTCAGTCAAACCTACATTATCAGAAACTTATGAAGAAGCTGAGAGGGTAGAGGCTGAGAAGGAGAGCATAGAAGATTATCTTGTGCAGTCGGGAGAATTTTTTATTTATAAGAAAGCCTTATTACTGATTAAGCCTAAGGAGGAGCAGTCACATGACTTTGAAGGAATGTTGAAAATGATGCAGAAGCTATCTAACAGAGTGATATATTTGGAAAAAGAAAAGGAAGCTCATAAAGCATATAAGCCTTACTATAAAAGGAGAGAAGACAACAATCAATCTACACCTCCTCCACACAGTCCTGCATCAATGAATTTAACCGAGGTAGGTATGGATAATTTTTGCACCTTTCATCAGCAGCCTCATTCTGAGAAAAATTGTCCCCAATGGATAAATTTGATGACATTAGTAATGAATCAACTATTGGATTCCAAACTAATAGAAGCTGATGATGAGGAAGAAAAAGGTAATAAATCCACAGAAAAACAAGAGGATGATGCTCTAGTTTTATGGGATTGTGTCTCGCTTTTCGATACAGAAGAGGAAGGTTCACTGAAACATGAAGAAACCTCAGAAACAAACATGACAACAAGAAGTCAAGGTTTGTTAAATAAATACAATTCAATACTTCCGAAGATTAAGAAATTTCAAGAGAATATGAAGAAAATACATAAGAACAACACAGCTGATAAAATACCTGAATTTACCATTACCAGTCAAGATTCGAAGCAAATCAACATGCATGTTAAGCCTATTGAAGACAAGGTTGATGATGTCAAGAAAAATCTCAAAGCACCTGAGTTGGGGTATGATATTGTGGAGGACATTAAAAGGGCTAAGGAAAATATTTCATTATTTAAAATGTGTAATGTACCTCAACAAAAAGAAAAATTGTTAAAAGCACTTATCAGAGGAAGAGATTCCCACTAACAACCAACATGTAGAAGAAATTGCTAAAGCAGGTGTGGGAGGTAAGGCTAGGTTTAAAACCCCACCATTCCTCCTGACTTTTGAGATTTTAAACCATAATGTGCATAAATGTTTAGTAGACTTAGGGTCAGCAGTCAATGTTATGCCACTTTCAGTCTGCAAGAAGATCAATGGACAACCTAAACCAACTACCTGGCAGGTTATTCAGCTAGACAAGACCACTGTGAAAGTAGTCGGGGAAATGGAAGATGTTGTGATTCGCTTATCTGCCAATGAAAATGTATGTCAGTACATTGATATTGTAGTAGTAGACATACCTAATGTTTATAGACTTGTTTTGAATCGAGACTGGTCAGCAAGGCTAAATGTATACTTTGCATCAGATTGGTCACATCTGTGGTTGCCTCATAAGGGAAGTCCAAATCAGATAAAAGTATTAAGAGAGCCTCACATGAAGCACAATGTTACTCAGTTGGAGGGTAAGAATGAACCAATGAATTCTGTATTGGGAAATTACTTCATTGAACTAGAACCGGGAAACTACCAAGCGGAAGAAGCCAGCGGTATACCAGACACCCAGCCCGATCTCCTTCGATTTTCACAGGCTGATGAGATTGATTGTAAAATAGTAGACTTAGTTTCAGATGTAGTTTTTTATTGAAGTACAGTAGAAGTAGATAGTTTTTGGACACTTTTTTTTTATGGATCTAAAACACTGGTGGGATCAAGAGTTGGCTGTCCTGATTGATCCAAAGAAAAATAAACATTTTCTTTCATGTAGATTAGAGTTTGAATATACCAATAATACAACCGAATATGAAGCACTAGTTCAGGGATTAAGAAAAACAATTGAATTAAAAGTAAAAAATATGAAAGTGTATGGGGATTCTGAAATAATCGTAAAGCAAATTTGAAATGAGATACATTGCATTTCACCTCATTTAAAAGCTTACTAGAATGAAGTGTGGGATTTGCTGACAAATTTTTATGCATTTAATATTGTATCCATTCTTAGGCTAAAAAATGCAGCAGCTGACTTTTTAGATACCTCAGCTACAAGGCTTGTACCTTCAAATAACAGGTGTTCTATTGAATTACTTTTCAGGCCTTCAGTTCCAGACATGATTACCAATCTACGAGTTTTTGATGATGATCAACAAATCTTAGAATGTTTGATGAATGATGAAACCTTCAAAGGAGCAATAATCGACAATGAAGAACACCAAGCTGAATTAAAATTCGACAACTTTATTCCTAAAGGAGTCAGGACTTTAGAGCGAATGTTTGATCTAGACAACAAATTTAGAAGGCCAGCAAATTTCAAGACTCACAGCTCGTCCTTACAATTCGAGCTGATAAATTTGGGAACTAAAGTTGAACCCAGATATGTAAATTTGGGAAAGTGTTGTTCCCCAGGTAAAATAAATAAGTTCATTATTTTGTTCAAACAGTACAAAGATGTATTTGCCTAGATATATGAAGAGCTTAAAACATATGACACGAATATTATACAACATGTCATCCCTATTAGTGCTAGAGTCAAGCCTTGATAGCAACCTTTGAGGAAGATGCATCCAAAACTAGAACCTTTGATTCAGAGTGAAGTGAAAAAGTTATTGGATGCTAAAACTAGATTCAAAGTCAGACTTTCGGAATGGGTTTCGAATTTGGTACCATTAAGGAAGAAATCCGGAGAGATCAGGCTATGTGTGGATTTCAGAAACCTAAATCGTGCTTCGGATAAAGATAACTATCTAGTCCCACCCATGGAACAGATATTGCAGATGGTTTCAGGTTCTGAGTTATTTTCATTATTAGATGGATTCTCTGGCTATAATCAAGTATTAGTAGCTGAAGAGGACAGACTTAAAACTACATTCAGAACAAAGTGGGGAACTTTTGCTTATAGAAGAATGCCCTTTGTATTCATCAATGTTGGAGATACTTTCCAAAGGGCCATGGATATAGCTTTCCACGGTCTGATTGGCTGTAGTGTTGTAGTATACATCGATGATGTCACAATATTTTCAAAGAAAAGAGAAGAACACACATTCCATCTAAAACAAATTTTCGAGCGTTGTCGAAAATATGGCATCTCACTGAATCCTAGGAAATGTGTATTTGCGGTTATAGAAGGAAAGCTATTGGGTCACATTATTTCTAAAAAAAGGATCTCCATAGACCCAGAAAGTATTAAAGCCATCGAACATATCCCTTTACCCCATAACAAAAAAGGTATGCAATCATTCATGGGGACAATTAATTTTGTGCGAAGGTTTGTACCAGATTTTGCCCAAATTGTCAAACATTTGCAGCAAATGGTGAAACAAAGTGTACAATTCAAATAGACTGATGTGGAGAAGAAAACATTCAGTAAGATAAAGACATCTATTGCACATGCACCATCTCTTAAAAGTCCAAATTTCAAAAAGATTTTATTTTGTACACTTTCGCGTCTGATGATTCATTGGCAGCGATGCTTACACAGAAGGAAGACGGGGGAGATGAGTACCCCATATCATTTATGAGCACTGGTCTGCAGGGAGCCGAATTGAATTACCCAGCTATGGATAAACAAGCTTATGCAGTATTCAAAGCGGTAAAACAATTCAGGCCATACATACTTAAGAACTGGACTAAGGTAATAGTTCCACACCCAGCTGTAAGGTCTCTTTTTGTACAAAAGGAATTAGGAGAAAGAAGAGGCAACTGGGTAATAGCTTTACAAGAATATGATCTTTGTTAGAGTTAACCTTAACTCGGGATTGAGTCAAAGGTGGTTAGGTCTAGCACATGGTTTGGGCACATGGTTTGTTGTAGCCCATGGTATTGTCCCATGGTATTGCATGTGATTAAGCCTTTATAAGGCTTGAGGATACTCCATTGTAAAGAGGCTTGGAGGTGAGCGGTGACTAGCTCGCTTGGCCCGAATGGCCGGTTTTAGCCATGTAATGAAGATCTTCATTGGTGCTGGTTTTCTCCGCATGGGGTTTCCAGGGTATATTGTGTGTCTATATGTGGTTTCTTGTGCTAATGTTGATCTCTCGCTCATTATTATGTTAATGTTGCTCGTTTTAACCTAACAACTGGTATCAGAGCTATGGATAGAGTGTTGTTGTGCTCACTGTGCAGTGTTGTGCCATTGACCCCCCCCCCCCCAAAAAAAAGGGCTGCATGTTTCCAGATTTGAGGATATCAGTGTAGATCTAGTGATATATAATTTTTGCGTGATAAGTATATTTTCCCATGCATGAGGATGTGATCTGGTAAAGATCACTGCAGGAAAAGGAGACATGGGCATGTGAGGATGCCCTAAGTAAGATATGTGCTCAGATTGTTAAGGAGTAAATCTCTACTTGCGTGAAAGACTTGGCCAAGTTGTATGATCTATCCGGCGTTGAAGAGAAGACATGTCCATACATGGCAGGAGTGGCAACGCATCTCTGCAATCGCGTGAACATTTTTCCTCTGGAAAAGGGCCTGAAACTGCAGTCGTCACATTCTATAGTGTTGAAGCAGTCTAGAGGAGAGATGCTTGTCTAAGAAGAGAAACCCTAGCCACATGTGTGTGATGAAATCCACAACGTGAAGGAAGGGCTTATGATATCAAAGGGATAGTTGCCAGGAGAAAAGAGCACGATGGCAAGTTGCATAGGTCTCGATAGAAGCAAATGGATCCCATGTGGAGAATATCACGTGCGTTTTGTGGTCGGATATGGGAATATAGGTCGCAAAGGAGAGCCAACAATCCTGTGTAAGGATCATTCAAATCCATGGAGGAGAAAATTCCCGTTGATTTGCTGCAAGAGACCAATGCGTTTTGAGATCTACTGAGGGATGCAGATATTGTTGCAGAGAAAAGGTGGCTACATGTGGTCAATCCATATAGATTGTCTTTCAGTTCAAAGTTGTGATCTGTTGAGGAGAGTACCATCGTGGAGGTCATCGTGATGGGCTTTCTGTGCATGAATATTGTATGCAAGAGGTAGAAGCAGGAGACCGTGTGAAGAAAAGAGAAGGATCATATCGTTATTGCATGAACCTGAGCTACGAGTAAGGTTGTGGAAAGACACTGCAACTATGGAAAGATGCAAAGGTGGCCTACATGTGGATATTTTGATATAGATGGTGGATTCTGCCAATGAGAATCCGCTTGAGTGGATCTACGTCTCTGGTAGTAGAGATGCCTAGATCTACAAATATTTGTTATGATGGGTGTAGTCGCAAGGGTTGAAGAGAAGCTGCTATTTTTTTTATCGTAGGGGGTGGATGCATTTGGGTGGAGAACACCTTGGTGTTGACAGAGATCCAGATTGGAAAGTGGAGGCATGATTTAGACAAGTAGTGGGAAGGTAAAGGTAAGGCAGTCAACCGAGGGCTTGTGCAATGTTTTGACAATGTACACATGAGAGATGCATGCATATGAGATGGTTGTATTTGGATGAGGTCGCATGCGAAGGCCTGCATGTGCAAAGGTCACCAAGGAAAGGAAATATTGAAAAAATAAATGCAAGCAAAGATAAGAAACTTTGTAGTTGGAGAGCTTTGTATTGGCACAAAAAGGACAAGCATGGCATTTGGAAAGGAATGCAAGGCATGGAATGACGAGCAATAAAGTGAAAGGATGAAGCAATGAATGGTGATGGTGTAGTCACCATGAGACACATGAAAAAAACTAAAAAAAAAACTAATGGAGCGGTTTACATGTAAATGGGCATATGGCTGTAAGACCTGGTAAGGCATGCATACCCCTGGTAACTCACCGGTAAAGTCAGGATATAGACCTAGGTGATAGGGGGGTGTCTGTGAGATTCCTCGATAAAACTTTGAGGGGAGTTGGTGATTACTCCAAGTCAAGTTTAAAGGGAGGATTGTCAGGGTTAACCTTAACTCGAGATTGAGTCAAAGGTGGTTAGGTCTAGCACATGGTTTGGGCACATGGTTTGTTGTAGCCCATGGTATTGTCCCATGGTATTGCATGTGATGAAGCCTTTATAAGGCTTGAGGATACTCCATTGTAAAGAGGCCTGGAGGTGAGCGGTGACTAGCTCGCTTGGCCCGGATGGCCGGTTTTGGCCATGTAATGAAGATCTTCATTGGTGCTGGTTTTCTCCGCATGGGGTTTCCAGGGTATATTGTGTGTCTATATGTGGTTGCTTGTGATAATATTGATATCTCGCTCATTATTATGTTAATGTTGCTCGTTTTAACCTAACAATCTTGAATTCAAACCAACATCTATAATAAAGGGGCGGGGATGTGAAAACTAATGGCTGAAGGTAAAGACAATGAAGAAAACAATTGGGACAATGAAGCTGAGTTACATATGATGGATGTATGTCCTCTTTTCACAGCTCCAGATTCCTGGTACAGAGACCTTGTGCATTACCTTCAGGAAGGATTGTTGCCAGAACATTGGAATTCCAAACAACGAAGAGCATTGCACCTTAAATCAGTTTCATATCAAATCATTGATGGGATATTGTTCAGAAAGAATTATGACGGAGTCCTTCTCAGATGCTTAGAGAATGAAGATGCAAAGAAGGTAATAACAGAGTTACATGATGGGCCTGCTGGGGGTCATTTTTTCGGAGATACGATAGACCACAAGATTCTCAGACACTAGTACAAGTGATCAATTTTGCCACAGTAAAACGTGGCAATATCCATGGAAAAGCGTGGATATTGCCACGTCTAAGTGTTTTTTTTTCCCGTGGAAACAATTCCGTCGCAATAGAGACGACCCCTAATTTGCATCGCAAGAGCGACAATGTTCTATATTTCGTTAGATGTTTAAGCCGTTGTTGTATCCACGCCTGGTCATCTCTATATACATGCCTGGCCATCTCTGTATCCATGCCGGGCCGTCGCTGTATCCACGTCGAGCCGTCGCTGTATCCACGACTGTGAAATTTTAAAAAAAATT
>LPNX011160596.1:8770-46322 GCA_001517045.1 Pseudotsuga menziesii | reverse complement strand
AGAGGGCAATTGATATGGTGGTCAAGTTGTCTGCCGATGAAACCCATCTGGAGGGTTTGAAGTTTGTCTTGGGTTTTCTGGTTTTTGCACTGGGTTCGTAGATTCATGTAATTACTATGGAATAATTCATCCATGTACACAAGCTCTCATTCAGGAAAGAAGACAACATATGGTGAAGGTATTGAATCAAGCAGATCCATATTTCTAGCTAGAAATCAGTCCCATATTTGGAAATATTTTTCAGCACTTCTAAGCATGGTTTGAGTTAATTTTGGTTCCTATATCTGTAAGTTTTCAACATGAATCAATTAAATTAGGTGACAAGTCCATTCCAAGCATTTCTAGGCACATTCTAGACCTTAATCAACCTCAAAATATGTGTTATGGATATAATCTAGGAAATGGCCAGATCTAAACATAGTATGGTGTGGTTTCCTGTAACATCAGAGTAATATTGCGACCAGCAGTACCATAGGAGCAGTGAGTGAGTGATCACCCTTAAGTTATAATATCTAGACTATGATAGAGCCCTTTCCGATCCTGTCTTTTTTAATGTCCTCAATTGTGTAGAAACAATCCTGAGATTGTATCAATGGTACATTCACAAAACTAGAATTTAAGATAGGAGCAATTAAGCTTGAAGACAAGCATCAGCAAAAATTATGCTTGAAACACATGGCAGAAACTAGACAATGAAGATAGGAGAAATTAAGCTCCAAAATGTCATATGCACGTCCTTGAATGCCCCATATACCATTATTTGCAAGTCTCAGACCCAATATTTTAGAGTACAGAAAGCAACATTGAAAAACATGCATAGAAAGTAAATTTTTTGTCACAGTAATAGCAGGTCAAATAATCCAAAATATCAAAAGTCGCACATCCTTGAATGCCCCATATATCATTATTTGCAAGTCTCAGGCCCAGTATTTCAGAGTACAGAAAGCAACATTAAAAAATATGCATAGAAAGTAAATCTAATGTCACAGCAATAGCAGGTCAAATAATCCAAAATCTCAAAATTCACGGGTCAGATATAATATAAGTTCTTAACAAAAGTGCTTAACCAATCCCTACGAAAGGCAATCTATCAGCATTTATAAACAAACTTCAATAGTAAACATTACGAATTTCCTGATTGTGAAACAAACTTCAATATTAAACAAACTTCAATAGTAAACAAACTTCAGCATTATGAAGGCTGCATGCATTTGAAGGGTTAAGAAAAAACTGTTACGGTACAACCAGCCCTTATATCATTTCAGAGCTTTTGGCCATCTGCTAACTTGACCGATTATTTTATGTGGATTATTTAATCAAGCCACTATCGATATTACTGTCATCCCTGCTGAATAGCTGGACCAAACATGATGCATTTAAGATCTGTTTGAGATCTGTTACCACTACTGAAAATGTCTAACCATATAATGGTTGTCTATACTATATCATCTATGGCTTGTAAGTATAGTATTGATTCTTGAACACACATGTTTGATAAAACATCCCATCTACATTAATATCAATTGATTTAACTGACTAAAGTCCTCTACGCAGAACATATCTAATCTGTGGGGTGCTCGTGCAATTGCCCCAGAGGGCTAGGAGGTAACACAATGGGAAGTTGCATATAAAAATCAAGCTGTCTATGGCTTCAAAAACATATAGCCACAGCTACCAATGATAAAATCGTTATGCTTACTTAACAACCTGCCCATCTCAATAGATTGAAACTTGTGGCACGTGATAATCCTACCATATCATTGAACCAGGATTGAGACAACAGAAGAACTGTTTTACTATAATCTACCTGATAAATAGTTCTCAGAATAGCAGTGGCAAAAAAATATCTACATTTTCTTGACTGTGAGAAATACAAAACTAAAGTAGGTATATCATCCTATACCATACTGTACTTGTAGCTGGATGCCTAAAATGATGTAAGGTCAGGAAGCATGCTATTACATCCATATGGATTGTAAAGAGGGGCTATCAAATGCTCTTATTTTCTCATATGTTGTACTTAGAAAGCATAACCCTCAAACTAATCATTTGAAGTTGATCCAAATAGCCACAGTTGTAATTGAGGATTGCTGTCTAAATCATTAGAGTTCCCTAAGCAATGCAATTGATCCATTTGATTGGCATTACAACTTGCATGCAAATAAAGAGAAATCTAGTCTGTTGCAACCTAATTCTTAAGCTGATCATTCATATGTATGTTTTTAATAGAATCAATAGCCTATGGGCCAACAAGATTAACAGTAGAAGCATATCCATATGAGACCTCACATATCCAAAAGATTGCAGATTTTCATTTATTAACCATTTTATAAAGGGGCAAAATAGGATGGCCATCACCTTATGAACAACTGCACCCTTATAGTTTGTTTTCTTTGGGAATTCAAAACCATGGACCATGTGGAAAGAGAATAAAAATTAAAAACTCTGAAAGAAACCCTCTGTGGCAATTGTAACACCAAACAGGGGGAATAGATCACCCCTAATTTGGACTGATTACATGTACTATGGTCAATAAGCATACCAAGTATTATGATGTTTAGTAAATGGTGAAGGAGCTTGCAAAATGTTTAAATCATCTGCTCCAATCTTTTGAAGAAAATAAAGCCTATGTTTTGGGGGGGGGACAGACGGGCAGTGGGGCTGGTGTTGGAATTAAAAGACTGGATTCTCTGCCTTGAATTTGATACTAGGAAAAACTATAGAAAAGGCATTCCATGGAGGAATCTGTAGTTATTTCAAATGTTTCACAACTCGCCTTATACAAGGCCAAGCTGAAAGTATCTCTACAACACATAATAGGAAGTTGAAGTTATTCTGTTAAATCTTCATGAGGCGCCGTGTCCCATCAGCCAGGGGTGAAAACCTCATGTTCTCTGACGTTGTTAACAAGCATGCATGCCCAAGCAATGTTGTTGAATCTATTACCAAACCATAGCAAGAAAATGATGGATCCAGAGACCTCTTTCCGGAGGTGGAAAGTAATTCAAAAAGCACCACTCCATAACTATAAACATGAGACCTTATCAGACACACTACATGTCACAGCATACTCTGAAGCAACATACCAAAAGTGCCAGATATATCTGTTGTTGCATGAGTTTCAGAGACTTCCAGGAACCTGTAAAACAAGTTTATGGTCACTTTATGCCTCTCCATATCAATTATGTGCCTGTATATTGCTAGCATCTGACAGATTTAATAGACACCTAGCCTGAAAATCACCGCATTAGTAATACCTTTAATCCCTTGCAGCCATTTTATCCCACTTTCCCCACCTGACCGTAGATATAGCTTGCTCTACAGTATGAATTTTGTGCACATTTAACGAAGAACGAAGATCTGATCCAGTCTTACTGTAATCTGAAGTAAGAATATGTTTAGATAGATCATTTCTTGTTATGAGAACTATACAATGAATTGTAAATTGCTTCCCATGCCTGTGCAGAATCCATCTGGTGCACAACTTGGGAGGCATGTCGCAACTTTTCAAGGCCACGTCCTAA
This sequence comes from Pseudotsuga menziesii, assembly GCA_001517045.1. Lineage (NCBI taxonomy): Eukaryota > Viridiplantae > Streptophyta > Pinopsida > Pinales > Pinaceae > Pseudotsuga > Pseudotsuga menziesii. The sequence goes on along the minus strand of LPNX011160596.1, from coordinate 42,798 downwards.
GTGGGCTATTGTAGGCATTGCATGAGGAGATTCAACAACACACTCTATTCCATCTTCGAAAGCTAAAAGTCCTGTACAAGCCAGAATACTGCCACCAAAGGTTATGAAGGCTGAAATGATATAGTGTTGAAGGAAGATGGATTCAAATCTATGTGATTATCAATTATAAGTCTTCAATCATTAACGTTGTGATGCTTACTATCTACAAAAATAAGGGCTCTCTATATCTTCGTTGTCAAACAAACTCAGTCGGCAAGGAGGATAAAAAAATCAGCAGTCAGAAATATTGTTATTCTCATAATTGTAGGAGACAGAGCATTAGGTGGCAGAGCATTTTAGTGCAAGATCAACAAAGAAAGAATTATTCCAAATTTATGACAATTTTGGGAGATGTATCACCATATTCAAAGGTAGTTCTAATGCTAAATGAAGCATCCCAATACACCTGGCAGGTTATCTGGCAGTTCCAGTTTTATTTGCAAACAATTGTGTGCAGTTCCAGTTTTACGTTCAAAGGGCTCTTTGAATCTGTCTCCTGGATGTAAAATAGAAGTAAAATCCATGATAAGGTCCTCTATATTCTGTGAAATGGCAATTTTCTGGTTAGATCTGTCCAAGAATACCAGTTTTCTATGATAAGGCCTTGGTGACCCACCCACAAATCCAAACACTTGGTTAGCAAGTTTTTTCAGTTCTAAAGAGTGAGCTAAGAGAACCTGCTGAAGATTTGAACCACCATATGCTATTAGAATTATGGGACTAATTGCCACAATTTCCACATCCTTTTCAATATAGAAAAGCCGTGAATCAAAAAGTCATTGTAAACCATGTCTGTAAGACTAAGTCCCTTCGTGAATTTAAAGATATGGGATACTGTACTGGTTTTTTGTCATCAGAATCACAGCCATAGGATGTTGGAATGATTCTGAAACACTTCCTAATAGGCATTTCTTTTGAACAAGATTTACAATCCTTTTAGTAGCTAGAGCTCTGTACCCCGGTTGTGTGCACCAGTCAATACCAAAATCCCTCTATCCTTCTTTGTTGTGTATAAAAAAGGTAAGACCCTGCCTCACAGCTGGTGTGCTCCCAAGGTACTTTTGTAAAATGTGCTCTAACTTTGAATAATTAGGACCATTAGGGAACTGGCATGAAGGCTTAAGAGACTGGCAGAGGAGCTAAAATATTGGAAGCAACTATAAGTCAAAACATCTCTATTCTATTCACAGTTAGCTCAGATGTCTGTCACTGACACAGTGCGTTCTTTAGAAATTTTTGTTCTCTGCTGCCAGAATCACTCATACTGGCTCAGTTGATGTTACATAATACGGCTGGCTGAACCCTACCTAGAATATTATCATCTATCGATTATGTCAAACAATCCTCCATTGTCTCCTCATTCCACTCCTATTCGTTTATTTCCAAAGTTCCTCTTCCTATTCACTCCACACAATGCCCCAAAATGAAAGCTTTATGTATGCAGATCTACCCAGCTTGTTTCAGCACCATGTGAAATAGCATAACCAAATGATTTCATAAGCCGGCTAATTTTCTTGAATTCACAGAACCCCCAATCGAGCAATAGACAGTGTGAAACCGAAGCCACGAGGAGGATAGAACCCAAAAGGGTCTCAAACTCAAAGGTGGAAGCATTAAAAGACATACCTGGCCAGACATGTTCGATGCTCGTGGATGAAATTGGAGGGTGATAGGAAGCCTGCATAGATCCATCTTAAGTATGACTAATTTAGACAAATTTAAAGTAAGTCTTCCAAGGCACTAAAAGACATATTTTGATTGTTTGTATGAGTATATTTTTGGTATATTTTTGGCATAGGTTTGGCCTCCTGTAGACGGTAGAATTGGCTCATATTTTGGACAATCTTTTGGCAGGGTTTGAGGCATTTGTTGCGGGGATTCTGAGGCTGATTTACAGTGCCTTATTGTGAGAAATTTTAAATGTTGTTAGAGGAAAGTATTGAAGAGTCTTTGTGGGGAGCTTTGACTGTTGTTTGAAAAGACTTGTAACCACATTTTTCAAGGCCAGAATTTGAGAATCTCTTAACAGATTTTGAAGTGCTTCTTGTGCACACATTTTTAGTGGGTTGAAGGATAGTCAAGGATTGTTATGAAAGGAAGTTTGAGGCTTGAGCCTTTGGAGAATATTGGATGATCTTGTAAGGGAAGTATTTGGACTATTTTTTGAGAGTAGAATTGACAGAGCTTGAAGAAAGTGTTTGGATTATACAATATAAACATCATTAACAAGTAACATTTTAACTATTTAGAATTCATGCTCATGTGTTTAAGCATCTAATGCAACTAGTGTTTCTACAGCAACAAATATAGTATACCTTTTTGGGTTCATGATGTTTCCATTTTTTTACTTTCTAATCCTTTGAAAATGGAGATTGCAATCACCAATAACAATATAAAGCCATATGACCTAGATTGTATCTTGAGAGTACAAGCTACGCTTGTAATCGTCTTTAACGAGTAGCTTCATGCCCAAGTGGGATCTCCCTTGAATGTTTAACATACGTTCTCAAGCAATTCGCATCCTTACAAATTTCTCACATCCAGAATTTGCCTCAGACCAAAAGTGTGTGCATTAAGACCCTCAGGGGCCTCTATGCCTAAATTTTTTTTAATATATATTTATATATCCCATTGGTAACCCTAGTCATTCTTCCAATACCAAAATTTAACCTCTATTCTTATGAAATTGATGAAGAGTATAAGAAATATCACAGTCCCAAATTCCTGGGTCCCCGTTTTAAAATTTAAAAACAAAATTAATGTCCAGTTCGGTGTATACAAGAATATTACGCCTAATTCAGCGTTAACACAGAAACCCTATCTAAAATTAGAGAGTAGAATCTTGGACGAGAATTCTGAAATTATTAGAAGGTCATTATGAGAGATCTTTACCTGTGGCCACCGCTTACGATTGAATTTGCATGCCATATTTATTCCCAGGTGCACCAAACAGGGAGGTTCGCCAAGCCATGAAGAATACAACATAAACCCTAGGTTAGGAATGTTATCAGTGATGAATATCCAGAAATCACAAGACCATCTACCGAGAGGTTCACAGTTTTACCTTGATAAGATTTACAGGCAAGCAGGCCTCTGTCTAAACTATAATTGTTGTCCTTAGATCGTAATTTCTGAATCCCACAGGAGTTGCCTCGATGAGTGGCAGATTTCAGGTGAGATCTGTTTCCCTGGGGCTAGGGTCAGCAGTTGGATACCCTGCCACCATCCCCGTGATTCTTGAACGTAAAATATATAAATGGCACAACTTAGATCACAAGCCCATGCTTATGGCCCTGTTACTCTCCTCTCCTGCCCGTGAAAACCCAGCTATATTCTCCTCTCCAAGACCCCTCGACCCAGCTTCGACCCAGCGTGTTGCGTTTGATTGCCAAATAAACGCGGGCTTATCAAATAAACAAACTTAATATTACCTTCTCGTGGATATAGCGACGAAAGTCGGGGCTTCCTTAAAAAAAATTGTAAAAATGCATAATTTACCCTTGATTTTTCCACGAAAGTAAAAAAACGTGGAAAACTAACGTGGAAAAATCCGCCCATATGTACTAGTGAGAGCCAGATACTATTGGCCCACATTGTTCAAGGATGCGCACGCTCATGTCAGAAAGTGTGATATCTGCCAGAGGTGTGGGGGAAGACAAGCCAAACAGCTGGACCATTGAAGCCTGTGATGATAACAGAACCATTCGAGCCATGGGGGATTGATATCATTGGAGAAATAAAACTAAATTCTTCCTTGTAGCACAAATACATTTTGACGGCAACTGACTACTTCACTAAATGGGTCGATGCCATTCTGTTACATAAAGTGAATGAAGATGCGGTCATGGATTTCTTGCAAGATCATATTATGACCAGGTTTGGGGTTCCAATTTCCCTGGTTTTTTATAATGCTACTTATTTTTCTTCTATTAGATTAATTGCATTTGCTCAAGAAAGAGGAATCAAGTTGCATTATTTTGCAAATTATTACCCACAAGGAAATGGTTTGGAAGAATCTACAAACAAGAGTCTGATTAGGATCTTAAAAAATACTGTGATAGAAAACTAGAGAAGTTGCCATTTAGCGTTACCAAATGCTCTTTGGGATGATAGGGTCACACCCAAGAATTCCTTAGGTGTGTCACCGTATACCCTTGTTTATGGCAAAGAAGCTATTCTTCCTCCCAACATTATGCTACCATCTTCCATAATAGCTCAGGAGTCTAGAGGTACAGATAACGAAATCCTACAGATTAGAATCTATAATCTTTTGAAGTTGGAGGAGTCTAGGCCCAAAGCCAAAGAACAATTTAAGCATCAATAGGAAGTAGTGAAACGGTGGTTTGATAAGCATAAAGCTGGAAAAAAGGAATTTGAAGTGGGAGATCTGGTTCTTAAGTGGGATCACCCGCATGATGAAAAGGGGAAACACACGAAGTTTCAACAGTTATGGGTAGGCTCTTTTCATATTGCAGCAAAGCTTGGCCCCTCAACCTACAAGTTGTAATATTTACAGCGGTGGGAAGAGAACTTACCAGTTAATGGTTTAGTTCTCAAACCTTATTTTTCCTGATTTTTGTTTTTTTATCTTGTACATAAATAAACTAATTTGGTTGTTGATTTTTTATTTATTTTATTTATGTTTGTGTTTAGTTAGAATTTGATTGATTTCAATAAAAGAAGCAAACTTTTGGTTGCATGGAGAGCATCAAAATTCTGGATTAATTAAAATTCTTGGTTATAAGACTGTGTACTATTGATTTATCTGAAATAATTTATTCTAGTTTAGCAGTTTTCCTCAATGGCTATGAACACATTGAAGTCCTACTTAATCCTTGTAAAATAACTCAGGATCAAAAATTCTGGAATACTATTTCGAGGCTCCATCCATCCCACATTTAAAAATGTCTTAGGGGGTGATAGAAAAAGACCCATGGAAAGGAAGCAGGGTAAACAATATATTATATATAAATGATCCCATGCCAAGAATTAAAATCCAAAAAGGCAAATAAGAGTCAAAAAACTCCTAAGAAAGTAATATGTATCAAAATAAAGTACTGAATCATATGAGTGCAAAATTGCCAAAGTTCTTCTCCGTCCATGAGCTGAAAATCAATACATCTCTCACACAAAAGGACACTATGGATAGAGGAGCCTGAATAAAAATTTAGAAAGAAGGCATGTAGGAGGACTTAGAAAGGACAAAAAGGTCCAAAAGCATAAGAGTGAAAAATGGCATGGGAATGAGGAACAAACAAATATTTATGTTTACCATATGTTACAATCCTATGGTGTCCAAGCTGGAAGCTACCCGAAGACAGAGGTAAAAATGAAACTCATATTCCTGGCCTCAAAAGAGTTATCTGGACTTTGAAATCTTGGTTTCCATTTTCCTAAATTGGACTATCATCAATGATTAAAAGTACATACATTTTCCATTTGGGAAATCCTGACATCTACAAGAATTCAACATGTTGGTTTTATTGTCAAACAGTATGTTACTTAAGGAAGAAATTGTCTAGAGATCCGGGTTCACCAGGTAGTCGCCAATTGTTGCAGCTGCAACTATTTTCCCAAATTTTTAAAAAAATTTGGACCCTCCTCTTTTGGTTTTTATCTTCCTTGAAATTGTTTTGGATTCCTGAAACTCTGTTTTCCTCTACTACAAATTTGGATTTTCTTGATTTTGAATTGAGGTCAATTGTTTCCTTCGTTTCGGAAGTTGGATGATCTAAATCTGCCTTTGTCGATCCAAAGCATTTGATTATGGAGTTTGTTTATTTTTTAACATTTTCTCTCTCGATGATTTTGTTTTATCACTATCGGAAGTCAGTTGAAGTTTGAGTTGGAACTTTAGTTATCTATGCCGCCACTGTTTCAGAGGTTAAACAAACTAATTTCATCGCTACCCAGCCGAGAGTCTTTTGAACACTTAACGCTTTTTTTTTCGATAATTTTTCGTTGACGAAAGTCTGTTAATGTTTGCATTGGGGCATTAGTCTTCTATGCCGTCGTTGTTTCGAAGGGAAAACAGAGAACGTTTCGACGAACAGTTTTTGTCCTCGCCGATTCCGTGGTTTTTGTTTTTCGATGATTTGATGTTTTCGCTATCGGAATGTTTTTGACAAATAGTCGGAGTTCTAGTCTCGAGCGACGCCGCCGTTTCGGAGGCCTTGTTGTTTGTCTCACCGACACTACAGAGATGCTTAGTTTTAAACTCGTCGATCTGTAGTTCTTCCGATCGTCGATGATCTTCTATTGTCGCAGAAGCCATAGTCAGTCTGTCTCCCGCCGTTGCGGCTGCGTAGTACACTATCTCTCCAACGTTTAGTTGGTTTATCTGCCGACGCATTACTAGTTAGTCCTCCGAGCCTCCGATCGCCGATGTTTTCTATTGCTGCGGAAGCCTTTGTCCATATGACGTCTGCCGTTACGGCTCCTTAGTGAACTAACTGTTGATGAAATTGTCATTGATGCCAACATGGTCTTGAAGTCCTGGTAGACGTTGAAGAAGCTTTTGGAACCTTGAAGGAATTGTGAGGTGCAAGGTTCAAAGATTTGAAGAGCCTTCTTAGTGGCAAGTGTTTGCATGTTTTGGCATTGCTTGGCACATCCTTGAAGTCTGTTTGTGACTGTTTTTTTGCACAGGTTTGAAGGGTTGTTTATACACTCTAAGAACTATTTTGGGGCTGTTCTTAAAGAATTGGTTAAGGTCCATTTTGGCAGTCTTCAGGACTGTTTAAGAGATGTTTCCAAGACAAAAAATTGACTATCTTAAGGGGTGACTAATTGGTGACTGTGGCAGCAGCAAAAGTTTGAAGTTAAAGTTTACTTTCTCTCTGAAATTCATGTATGGACCAAGGTACTGGTCGAAGAGAAGGAAGTAATGCTGGACAAGTTACTTGGTTGACTCCACTCCCTGATTTTGTGAGTCTGTATCTGTAGCAGCCAAAGAAAAACACACCTATCCTTCAACAATTATATTCATAGCTATACATAATGATTATCACAAGTTAATATGACAATCATAGTGAAATGACAGCTTGATGATAGTTTGACTTAACTCCATTAGCTTCTCTTGAACTATGTTTATTGAAACTAGTTGTGAACAGTCATCATGCTCAGGTCGGCTCCATTTATCTTTAAAAAAAAACATCAATTATTTTCTGTCGGCCCAAAATAGCAATGTCGGCCCAGAATTTAAAAAAGGAGAAGATATGCATGTCGGCCCATAAAAAAAAATTCATTAAAAAATTAGAATTTTATACATGTCGGCTCAGCAATTTATGGAAGAAAATTTAGTATAAATACCCCACGTAAATCTTCTTTTTGTCCAAGGAAATTTTGGTGGAGAGCTCTGCAATTTTGACTGAGGCTCGGTGGCAGCAGAGGAAATTTTTTTTTTTTGGCATCAGCGTGGAAATTTCTTGGGACAGCGTAGAAATTTTGGCATGGTTTGGACAGCAGACAAGGGAAAGAAGAAGCCGCAGAAAAGATAAAAGTCATCCCTTTAATCTCTGATTTTTTTGGATAACCAAGGCAGCACAGGATTTACACAATTCAAGAACAAATCTCTGATTTCGGACAGCTGTAGCTACTCTGATATATGGGTTCTAAATCATTTTGTTTATAATATTTTGAAGATCTCAATTCGGTGATATTAATGTTCTAAGGCAGCCATAGCAAGGTGCAAGATGAAGTTTTTATAACAATCCTAGATATGGAGACTTACAACTGCGAAGACCTAATCTTTCTCTTATTTTTACAATCTTTTGGAAGCTTCCGAATGTTTTAGTGAAACAACGGAACAACATTTGATGTTGATAATAGATATCAATGAAGTGCTGTCAATAAGTCTGTTCATTGACTGCAACATCATAGATGTCACATCAATTTAGCATACATAAATGCTTGTAGTTCAATGATGACATAAATCTGTGAAATAAGAACAGTATAGAAGAGAACCGATGCTGAGAGTTTATTTGAAGTTTGCATTCTTGATATTTGAAGAAGGGAGAGCATTGATCAAGGGTGACTGATCACCTAATGTTGTTATTGTGGATGGAGCAGTCTTACACTACCAAGAGAACAACGTGACAGTAGAATCTGACATGACATGACTGGGATAGCCATGCAACTACAGGGACAAATTATGATGGTTATGAAAATTACAGGATCCAAGAGTTGATTCATTAATATGCTCATGAATGAAAGTATTGAAGTGGGACTGTTTTGTATAAAGATTGTTTGACTACATGAATACTAATGATGCAAAAGAAAAGAAAACATGACAGCTTCTGAATAAAGTGTTCATGCTGACAAAGGACTTGAGGACTGTTGAAGAGCAACAGAGAAGATTGTTGTAGCAAAGGCAGAATTGAATGTGAAAGACAAAACAAATGCTGTGAAGTGGAAGTTAGGAATTAACAGTTTCAAGGTTTGTGACAGACCCGAGCTTAGTGAGAATGTGCATGATAGTGACAGTTTGATGATAGTAAATTGACCAAGCAGTTGAACAAATTGGCAAGAGCTTATAAGCAGTATATGAGAAGAACTCTTGATGATTGGCATGAACAACAGTTTGATTTTACTGTTGACAAGATAGTGACAGCAGTAACAGTCCTTGAAGTACTCTTCTACATGACAGTGTTGATGATGTGACAGAGATGTCATATGTATTGATGAGCATGCTAGTGCATTGATACCTTTTACCATATGATGATCTATACTCTGTATGAAGACGAAGTTGCATACAATGAAATGATGATGCATTTCAACGATCTCTTTACAGTCTGTGTAGTATGCACAGTTTAGGGAGATGATTGCTCTATCTTGTGCTGATTAGCTGAGGACATATGTAGGAGTGGATTGAGCCTACTCAGGTTCGAAAGTTGCAGGCCTAAACTAATCCAAAATGTTGCAGACTGAGACAACTCAGAACTGTCCAAAACACAAAAAGGGAGGTCAACATATAGCTCAGTCTTACACAGTGAATGCATGAAGGGTTTAGGATGGTTTGGCTAATTTCTTTAAGGCAGCCATTTGAAGTTTGAACAAGACATTGTCATGACAGTATAATGATGATATAAATACTAACAAAGTGGCATGAAGCAGTTCATTGAACAGACCTTTGATGAGCAGCAGTGTGCATATAAACTTTGATGGATGAACAAGAAGATTGATGAGGCAGTGTAGAGGATGAGCATCAGAGGTTAAATGCGCAGCAGTGAGCAAATGAACAAGAAATTGATGGGCATCTGACCAACAACAGCAGAGATGAGCAGTCCTTGATAACTTGGCAGTATTGAAGAGCAGGTGTGTTGCAGCAGTGTTAATCATCGGTATTGACCAGCAGTAGATTGAAGAGACAAGTGATGAAGTAATGTAACAGTGAGCTTTAATGTAAATGCAAGCTTGACTTGCATTTGAGGTTATGATACCTCAAACCCTTCTTAGCAGGGTCTAAGAAAACCAGGCAGGGTCCTGGATTAAGAGTAGGTGCTCTATATATCAGTAGGTGTTGATTTTGCCTAACGGTTGTAGCCATACCAAAATGATATAAAAAGATTACAAATTTATATGGTGTGGTGTTCTTTTGTGTTGTGTGGTGTTCTTCTGTGTTATGGTCATTGATAAGTTAAATGCTATGTGAATGATGGTGTTATGAAATGATTATGGTAAAGTAATGGAATGATGAACAGGTAGTTAACTGTGAAAAGTTTAAAAATTGGCTTCACACTGATTCACCCCCCCCTCTCAGTGTCAACACTAACCGTTCGGTATATAGTGCTTCCGCCTGTCGATGTGAGTTTTCCGCTCGATGCTTAGTGTTCAAAACTACCGGTGGGGTTTTCCCACCGTTTTTTGTGTGTTTTGAGGAGTGGCGGTTACATTGTCGTGGTTCATGCCGCTTCGGAGGGTTTCAAATTAGTTCAAATGGCCTGGATTATGATGAAGAGTATGTTCTATTAGGATTGTGATTTTTAGAGGATTTTCAGACCCAGCTTGCAGGATTTTCTTTGCGTTATCATTTTTTATTTTTCCTACATTAGTATTGTTTATAGTTCATTTTACAAAATGTATGTTTTGACACAGTTTGTGTTACTTTGTCAAACACTAAGTGGTCTAAGAACAGGCTGTGTTTATGACAGGATGATTGCTGCTACAAAGAAGATATGTCTAAAAGACAAAGCAGAAGAGAGGTGGATGAAGGACGCAACAAGGCAGGAAGTGGGTGAAGAAGATCTAAAAAAGGACCAACGGATTACTGAGCATAATCATTAGCAGCAGAGGCCCCAGATTGGGAAAAGTTCATTGGTGACCAAGCTGGTCCCTCGTTATAAAAAGTGCTATTAAATTTTATTTAATATAACGTATTGTACAACACTCACTAAAAGACAAAATTGTGAGTTTGAATGGTTGGGGGAGCCCAAAGGTCACCGAGGGGCATCCCAAAGGTTTTGCTATTTTGTATAAATATAAGAGAGTTAGATGTAGAAGGGACTTTTTCCCAGATATATTTGTGAGAGTATGTTGTAAGAAGAACTATTTCTTTTTGCAATAAAGAATTACAAGTTTGCTGTTGGAGAAAGCTTGGTGGAATGTTTCAAATGCTGTGCTATGGATGTGTTGAATGTGAACTATTTCATTTTCAGCTTATGTCCATTAACTGTGAGATCGTTCTAACTATTTGAACCTATGTTCTTGTTATGAATGCACTCTAGTTTATTCTATGAAATTTCCACTGTGAGTAATGAAGGCTTTTCATAAACAATAAGCTATCTTGTTGTTCATTTATATATTAATGTCCGTGTGTTTTGAAATAAGTAACAACTATCTGTGATTTTTCTTAATGCATGCGCAAAAATACATTACTCATTGACAAATAATAATCTTGCTCCCTAGGGATAGGTTAGATAGTTAGTTTTAGTTTCTTACTATGTGTGATTTAGATGCGAGAGAGTTAAGACAAGAGGTAAGAACCTGCGCATCACATTGTGACCGCTCATCATTATCTCTATCAATCTGCATTTTTAGATAGGCACTTGCACATCATACTTAAACATAAAAAACTAAAAATACACACGATGAACCGGGCCGTAACCGGTAAAACCTTTAATTTGTTACTTGACCTATGGTAGCCGGACCATAAACCAGATGGATTCCCCATACCAAACAATAACGGGCTAGTTGGGAACGTTTATTGAGGAGAATCCCTAAGTGTTGTTACCTGCGATTTTCTAGGACTCAACAGGTTCTTACTCATAATAGATGCAGATCACAGAAAAGCAAAAGTGACTGAGTAAGGAACTTTGTATAGTATAAAGATGCAGATTGCAGAACCAAAGAAGAGACACATATCACAATCTTATTGCACATCAAATTTTTGGGAAACTATCTGCTCATACACAAATATCTAGATGCATATATTCATACGAAGATCAAAAAGTTACAACAGTTGTGGATTGTGAAGACTCTTATCAAAGATAAGTTTTTTTTTGTATTTCCAATTATTCAGTACATTCTTCTTTCATATGAGGGAGGTTGGACATGGAAAGGAAAATGGGGTCGTAACCTCCTTCTAGTTGATGCTAGAAAATATAATCAGGGTGTTGTAGCATCCTTTTTGTTGGATCAGATTGTTAGACACTGAGAGGGGGGGTGAATCAGTGCAAAGCCAAATTTAGAATTTTTCTTAACTTGTCACAATTAACTACCAATTCATCACTCCACTATTCTACCATTTGCATAATCATTTCATAAGCATTTGAATCATCAAGAACCATAACACAAAAGAACACAACACCATATAATTTTTTAATCTTTTTGTATTAGTTTTGGTCTGGCTACAACCGTGAGGTAAAATCAGCACCTACTGATACAAAGAGCACATACTCTTCATCCAGGACCCTGCCTGGTTTTCTTAGACCCTGCTAAGAAGGGTTTGAGGTATCCTAACCTCATATGCAAGATAAGCTTGCATTTACAATTAAAGCTCACTGTCACATCATCTCATCAATCACATCAACATCACCTGTCTCTTCAATCTATTCTGCTATTGGTCAATACTGTTGATCATTTGCTTATCAGCCATGTTATTAACACTATTGGTCAAGTCATTAAACATCAGGGTCTGAACATGTCATCATGGTCTAGTAATCATCGAGACTTGTAACAGAGGGTGTACAAGATCATCATCATACAATTCATCATTAAGGAGATTGCTTCATCCACAAGGTCTGTCAAACATGAGTCTTCTTTCATCAAAATCATGGAGTGTTCATTATCATGCATCATCATAGTTTGCAGGCAGCTCACACACTTGACTGTACAACACTATCATGCCATCACCTGTGTATCTCACTCTTCAAGCTTGAGCTGTAACTCAAGACTGTTCAAAACCCTCAAAACGGACTATTTATTCAAACTTGTCAATGCACTGGAACTAGGGCATCATCCAAGCCTTATCATCATCATTATTATACACATACCACTTGTTCATACACCATTGTACTGGACATCACTGCTGATATACATCATAGTATAGAACATCACTTTTCTTATTTGAACACTGTTCATAGTTCACCTGTGCAAAAGGACTGTTCATACCCTTTGCTTACTACCACAACTTATTCTTTCCACATTATAAGCAACATACTTCACTGTGCAAACGTTTCTAAGGTGTACATACTTCACTATGCAAATATTTCTAAGGCATCATATATTTCTAACATCTCAATGTATAAACTTCTTAGGGCACACATACATACCTTCACCTTTCACTTACCTTGGTTGTCCATTCAATAGATCTCGGTTGTGCACTGAATTATATCACTAAGCGTGCTCAGCATATCACTCAGGAGTCAAAACATATCACAGCATATCAGTCTCTTACTGTCAATTATTGTCATGCCACCATGTATCTATCTCTGTCATTGTCATCAGCCTCACAAATTCAATCATCTCTGCATCTTCTTAATGTATGTGTAACTTGTCAGTGGACACTTCATCATTGTCTTCTTTTCTAGTTTCTTGTCATCAAGAGGTCTTCTCATATCCTCTTCAAGTCAATATTCATATCTTCAAGCTTCGTCTTGTCTTTTACTGAAGTTATCATTGTCACACATACGTTGTCATGTCTTAGCTTGTCATTAGGATAACTCAGCCTTGGACTAATCACACTCCACACTCAGCCTCATGAACTAGGGCTGTCATCTTCTTTCATACTGCTACTGTCTCTTTCACCCAAATTTCAGGGCTGTAACTTCCACCCACTCTTCATGTCTACTGTAGCCTGAAGTCATAAAACAAAAACAAATTTGCTACTGTTGCTGCACTGTCTGCTCTTCCACTGTAATTCGGATCTGCTCCTCTACTTCAAGCTACTGCTAACTGAAAAAAGGTTAGTCACTAATCAAAACACTGTTGGGACTGTTATTTTGCAGCATGAAATAACTCCAAACTGTGTCAACCTTTGGATGAACCTTGGACTATGTAAGAGTTGAAAAGTTGGACTATTTAGATGCTTTAGGATTGTTTAAACCATAGTCAAAACTAGTAGCAAAAACTACAAAGATTAAACCCCAAAAAGAAATTTCTTTTCACTGAAAAATTTGGGGGTGTCTTCTCCACCTCTTACTGTACTATGAGTTGACTGCTCCTCTGCTGCAAAATTCGGGTGTTTCTCCTCTAACTGCTGTAATTTCGGACTGCTGCCACAAACCCCATGAAAATTCCAGACTGCTGCAAATTCAGGACTGTGGAAAATTGCAGTCACTGCTCCTCCGAAATTTGCCTCAGTCAATTATGCCTCAGTAGAATTCAGAGCTGATATTCCTCATCCGAATTTGCACATCAAAATGAGGATATATTATGTCTTATTTATACACATTATCCACTAATTTTATGGAGCCAACTTTTGAAAAAAATAATATTTAAATTTGAATTTGAATTTGATTTTTGGAGCCGGCTTCAAGGATAAGGAAGGTAAGGTTTATTAATTTGTATTTTTAGTTTTTAATAGTTGTGTTTTGAAACACATCCTTATGGTTTTAGGGTGTACTTAAGTTAACCCTTTTTCAAGCTTCTCCCTTACCATTAAAATGGTTTTAGGGTTACCATTAAGCTACTAGGGCTTCCAAGGATGTGCCATGTGCAAGAGCATCATGGGCTTCAAGCTTGTCATCAAATGGTAACATGGACCATTGCCAATTTCAATTTTCAACATCAAAGCCATCAAGTGTCATGTCCTACAGACACCACATCAAACCATAACATGCAAGCAAGTGTCCAAGTGTCATCACATGTGTGTGGGTGCCTTCATCATGCCATCATACAAGCAATGGACTTCATGACCTTTGCAAGGGCATCAAGGTCTTCATCAGGGGTTCCAGGTCTTTATCAATGACCACATCATCTTCATCAAGTGTACAAGAAATATTAACTTTTAAGCCATCAAGTGTGGGTCCAAGGGCTTCTTCAAGGCTTCTTCATGAAGCAAGAGGATTCATGGGCTTCTTCAACCACCTCACCCACACCAGGAGGACCTCTATGGGTCAAGATCCATCATGACATCACCTGTGGGGTTGCCAAACATTTTTCTGGGGTACCATGACACCATCAAAGCATGAATGACCACAAAATGGGTCATTAATGCTTCTCCAACCCATCTAAGGCTTCTCCATAGTCTATAAGGGCTTCAGGACCATCTCCAGGGTCTTCAACACAATCAACAGGGTCTTCAACATCTTCAACAAGGTGGTGGCATCAAGATCCAGTCTTGTGGGTACAAGGACATTGTCAACTGGGTACAAGGTGCTTCAAGGCACAAACCCACTCTGTAAGGGATCCAAGGCACTGCAAGGTGCAAACCACTTTGTAAGGGGTCAAGGAACTGCAGGTGGGACTTGGTGGCATCAATGACATCCTGTGGGGCTACTGCAAGTCCATGTTGGCATCAATGACGATTTCATCAACACAGATAAAACCTAGGGGGTTTGATCCTCCTTCCAGTTGCAGCTGGTAAATATATTGGGGTGTTGTAGCATCCTTTCTGTTGGAGCAGATAAAACCTAGGGGGTTGGAGCCTCCTTCTAGTCGGTGCTAGAGAAATAATTCAGAATTTGGTGCTTCCATAATCAAAGAGCGCAATTATTGACAGGTCGAAGCTTGATTGCCACAAGTCGCAATTTGCGCAGTCAAAAAGATATGTATTCAGCTTAGTGCTTGAATTTTGTAAGTCGGTGCTCACTCAGATTGAAGTTGTTCCAAGTCGGTTCCTGCAACCTGCAAACTGTACTTGAGGATCAGGTCAACACCTAAAATGAGTTGATGCTCATGGTTGGATATTGCATACTTCAATTGATGTAATCAATCATATATATTTATAGATATACAATTATTCTCAAACATTTGTGCGCTATTGTATTTGTTATTGTTGTCGCTAAAAATATTTTAATTGATGAAAATATGTTTAAGTGAAAACATATGCATATATGTGTTATTACTAATTCACCCCCCAAGTAATAAGATAAAACCAACAATTTGTATCAGAGTGGGCGTCTTCAGTAATAGATTAGCATATGGAAGAAGGATTCGGTGCAAATATCGACAATCAAGTGGGTTTGTCCACTAACCAAGCTCCAAGATTCAATGGCTCCAATTATGCTTTTTGGAAAATGTGAATGGAAGTTTATTTGAAGTCCCTTGGTATGGATGTTTGGAAATCAATGGAAAATGGATACAAATTCCCAAAAGATACCACAGATCAATCAAAAGAAATCGATGAGTGCACAACCTCCATAATAGTGTCGGTTGACCCTAAAAATAGAAGACAATATGAATGGAATGGACGAACAAAGAATGCAATACTATGTGGGATAGATGATGTCAAATTTACCAAAGTGATGCAATGTACTACAACAAAAGAAGTCTGGGACAAGTTAAAGAGTATTTATGAAGGTGATGACAAAGTCAAGAAGGCCAAATTGCAAACATTCTTAGTACAAATTGAAACACTCAAGATGAAGGAGGAGGAATATGTTGCCACACACTTTCTCAAGGTGGATGAGATAGTAAATTCTATAGTAGGACTTGGATCAACAATTGAAGAAAATTTAGTTGTACAAAAAACCATGAGAACCCTTCTTGCACGGTTCAATTCAAAACTGTTAGTCTTATAAGACAAATCTAACATGGACAACCTAACTAAGGGTGAATTGTATGGAATTCTCATAGCGTATGATATGGGAACAGAACCTGGGAATGTATCCAAGAAGGAAGCCACGTTCAAATCCATGGGGATTCCAAAGTCCAACAAGAATGAATGCAAAAATATAGCTGGCATGTCGGATGAAGAAGAGGCTAACTTTGTGAGAAAATCTAAAAGAGGTCAAGGCAAATACAAAGGCAAGTTACCCTTTAAGTGTTTTAAATGTGGGAAGATTGGACACTTCGCTTCAAAATGTACATATGAAGGAAACCAAGATAGTGATAGCGAAGAGGAGTTAGATTATCAAGAAAGATTTAGTAAGAATCAATGTATCACAGTTGTGGACAAGAAGAAATTTCAAAGGCAAAAGAAAAGTCTATACACCAAGGAGGATAATGTTTCAGAGGAAGAAGACAATAGTGATAGTCCAAGGGATGTATTATTCATGGAAATGATCCAAGATGAAAACTCAACAAGAGGAAAGTCATCAATTAATGAAGCTCTATCCAATACATCAAAACCGTCAAATAAATGGACCTACAATGGTATTTACCTTCCCTCTCCAAATTCTGAAGAAAACAAAAAATCAAGCAACACACAAGAATCAATCAAATTGGAGAAGACCGTCGAAAAGAAACATTCCTCTGATGAAATCACTCCACTATTGTCGAAGTCCAAAGTGAGGGAAAAATTTAGTGGCACTGAATAAAGCTCAAGGTCTAGAGACGGGGGCAATATTGAAGTCGTTTGGGAAGGTGAATTGATTATGACACTCAAATATTTGAAGAAATCAAGATGCTAAAGAAACAACTGGAAAAGGTAGAATAACAGGTCAAGCAAATTAAGGATATGCATGAAGCATTGGAGAAACAAATGAAGGTCAGAGAAGAGGAGTTGTTATCAGTGAATGAGCTCCTATAAAAACAAATTGTGCTAAAAAAGTAAAAAATTTCACGCTTGAAAGCTAATATAGATTGCGCAATACAAGGGAAAACTAAGACATTGGCATTGACACAGATACTCAAATCAAGTTTAACAATAGCTCATCAATCCTAGATGAAACATTGAGTTTCCAAACAAAACAAGCATTAGTTATACAAAGGAAAGTGATGATGTGTGTGAAAAAGGATAACTTGGTTCTAACCAACATGTTACGTTTCGCAGAAGATATGAACAACATAAGAAACCCAGGTATGCTAACTCCTTCAGGTATAAAAATAGATTCATTTATGTTAAATGTTAGAGATGCAATCATGTTGGACATATAGAGAGATACTGCCACACCATTAGATTCTATGCGTGTGATGGATATGGGAACAAGGCTTCACAATGTTTCATGAAAGAAGAACAATGAAAGAGGAATGTCTGACACAATTTTGTTGAAGAATGATCCACCATAGAAGCAAAGGCCGATTACACACCAAAATACATGGGTAAAAAATGTATCTCAGGAGTGTGTTAGATATTAGACAATGTCAATACAATTTAGCCGGTTAAGAAGATATGGGTAAGGAAGATATCTCAAGAGTGTGCAAAAGATAACAACAACACAGTTCCAGCAGCAAGCAATTGCTGCCTACATTGCTAACCTAAAGGGGTTATGCAAAATTCTTGAGTCAAAACAGGAACATCAGAAACTCAAGGATTAAATTAGTAAGTTGGTGTGCATTAAATTCATTTGAAGAATTATCATTGTATATTTCGAACATGTAGCATAGAAATGAGACACATGTACAAGTAATACACAAGGGCTATGCAAAAATAAAATTTTGTATTATATTCAAAATGTGATTACAAAGTTTGGAGCTTTGAAGCTCGTATTACATCATGCCACAATTTGGCAATTAAAAACAAAGATTTGGAGCTGGAAAAAATTGAAGCCGATAGAAGATGAAGATGAGTTATAGAAGCAGTTCAAGATCGACTAGGCTTGAAGGTAGTGGTGAAGGTGCAATTCCAAATCCATTGGAGTTGGATCTGCAGACTGCAACAACGGAAGAAGGTCCAGTGCCGAATATGACGAATTGTAGGAAGTGTGCTTGGCGCTAAATTGATTCAGAAAGTCGAATGCCTATTGTTGTTGCTGTTCCAAAAGATCAACCCACCTACTCAAGATGGACAACGATTCAGAAGTGCTCCATTTAAATTGTGATTGTTGGCACCATGGCATGAAGTTGGATTCCTGTACCTGGTTTTTGCAAACACCCATGTCCATCCATAGTCTTCCCAAATACAACTGTTGTGACTGGATCTCCAAATGAAGGCTATCAAGGGAATCATTTAATCTCTAAATGATGGCGAATGGGAGCTGAAGAATGATGACTCAAGTCAGTTTATGGTTTATCCTATGAGAGTGCACTAGGTGGTAGCAAAAGATGTTCTTCGTTACTTGCATGGCACTATAGATTTTGGGTTGAGTTATGTCCAGGGGATAGAGTCAAACTGGTTGGTTTCAATGACTAAAATTGGGCAGGCATTGTAGTTGGTAGCACTTTATGGTGTTGATTTAGTTTGGGCTTGACAACAATGTCTTGGTTCAGCAAGAAGCATAAGTCATTTACATTGAGTTTCGCTGACGTAGAGTATATGGCCTCCAATTTGGCAGATTCTAAGGTCGTCTATCTTCACAAGATGATTGTTGGGTTATTTAGTTAGTAGTTGTATCTGTTCATGATTCATTGTGACACTCAAGAGTTGTATGAAACTCTCAAAGAATCCAGTGTTTCATGACTGGTCAAAACACATTGAGATTAGGTACCACTTCATTCGAGATTATGTTTAGAGAGGGGCGGTGCAACTTCATTATATTCCTACAAATGTGTAGGTTGTGGACATCCTCACAAAATATTTGACAAAAGGAAAGTCTATTAAATTCAAAGATAAGTTGGGGGTGGTGAAGACACCTTCCTCGCTAAGATAGAGTGTTTAGTTTATAGCTCAGAATGTCTTCTACATATGCTTGGTCTCTTAACATGTGGGGGACTTAAAGCGGTCTCCAGACATGAACTAAGTTTAAGTTACTTTTTGCTTTATGAGGAATAAAATAACTCAAGTTGTGATATTGAGAGATTAAATTAGGATTGTAGACCTTGAATGGCCTATGATATAATCTCATCCATTATATACAAATAACTTCCTCATGAAGAGAAACAAAGGAAAACTATGGAAAATACACTCATTAATTATTCATTTAATGAGGAGAGAGACCGTAAGTCGAAGAGAAAAAGAGATAAAATATTGCAACAAACTACGACATGATTCCCAAGGAGAAAGATGGTACAAATCCCAATGCAATAAGTCACCACACTAGTGAGGAGATTTGGCACAAATTTCGAGGTTACAGTTTGGCAAAGAAATCAAGGTAGATAGTATAACATTTATTGCTAGTATAGGGTATAGTTTTTGAGGTATTCATACAACATTAACTCTACACAAAAATCGAGGTAGCTGAACAACATTTATTGCAAGAATTCATACAACAGTTTGGCACAATAATTGAGTCAAATCATATAGTGCATTTATTGTAGGTTGTACATCCCAAAAATATAGGAGGTGGTCGTATAGTGCAACCATTACAATTTCTGAGTTTGGCATGCTAAGCCGAAGAGGATCGAGAGCGAAGCCAAAGAGGATCGACGGTGTGGAAGAGTTGAAGGGCGGAAAAGGTGAAGTTCCACAAAGGATAAAAGATCAGATGGCTGAGAATAGTTCCGTAAGCAGATCGACGATTCGAAAAAAGCGTTGCGGGAAAGCCGTTGCGAAAACGGAAGCACGGGTACGGAACCGCGGAAATCAAAAGGTCGAAATCGTGGAAAAGTTGAGTTTCCGACTTCCGCATTCAGCCCTGTGGAAAAGGCAAGTGCGAAAAGACAACGGCGGAAGGACCGTTGCGGGAGTGAAAAGACGAAAAGGAAAAAGTACGAAAAATTGGAAAGTTGAGTTTCCAGTTTTTGCCTTCCACAGTGTGGAAAGGAGCTTGCGGAAAGGCCAGTCCGGAAAGCAAAAAAACGAAATCTTGGAAAAGTTGAGTTTCCGATTTCCGCCTTCTGCAGTGCGGAAAAGACGTTGCGGGAAGGCCGGTGGGGAAGTAGAAAAGCAGAAGTGCAAAAGTTCGGATTTTGGAAAGGTTAGGTTTTACAATTTCCGCAATCCGCACGCTGAACAATTGGTGCAGAAAGGCCAATGCAGAAAGTTGAACTGCACAATGATAAAACCACGGAAACCTCACGACTACAGAAGGAAGTTTGTGGAAACAAGAAAATCGTGAAATCCAGGTTTCGGAAGAAGTTAAGATTGGCTGCAAGCCTTGAAGATGATGCCCGCAAGTATGAAGAGAATGTACGCCATTGTTGGATGAATATCAGATAGGTTTAATTTTGAAAAGATTTAAATGTTCATAAAAATAATTATGAAGGGCATGGTTAACAAAGTTACGGTGGTTATGACTAACCAAAGGCACATAAACAGAGTTAGAGTATCGTAAGGACGTGACTATTTGAAAATGTATATTGTTGTGTTGATGTTTAAGAAGAATATATAAACGAAATCTTGAAGAGGAAGTGGAGTGTCTCTATCATCCAGATCTATGCAGCCAAAGAATAAGACAGAGACCAAAGAAGAGTAACAAGAGATAGAGTTTTCAAAGAAGATCTAGAAGTCTAATAAAATACATACAAGGGATAGAGTTTTCAAAGAAGATCTAGAAGTCTGATAAAATACATACAAGGGTGGTAGGATGGTGCTAGGGCAGGCTAAATGCCCGCAAGGAGGTCTTAGCCTCCTTCCAGTAGTGGTTGGAGAATCAGGGTATCAGTGTATCCTTGTCTATAGGTGCATGCAGAAACCAGGGTGTGGATGCATCCTTCAGTAGTGGCTGAGAAACTTGGGGATTGTGGTCTCCAACAAGTGGGTGCTTGCAAATAACTATTGTACATTGTAAAACAAAGTTTTGCAGATTATAGAAATGTGTTTGTGGTTTACCTTATTGGGTTCCACGTTAAAACATTGTGTCCAAATTTGTTTTTACATTTGCTAAAATAAAAGAAATTGTGTTTAAATTTCTATCACTGATTCACCCCCCTCTTCTCAGTGACAAGACCTGATCCATCACGGCTCACCTGTGTGCATACCCCCATGGATTTCTAGAAGAACATATTTTGCATTCCAACCAATATGGACATCAAATCCAAGCAAAATTGGTAGGAATGCTTAATTTTGAATTTCTGAAATCTCATCTCTGCCCAATGATGTTGTGAGTTTCCAATTCCAACTTGTGAGATATCTTTGTGGTTGCAAGAAAATAAACTCTTGACTCTTCATATTCATCTTCCAAGCTGTCTCTTGTACCATTCATGACTTCTTATTTACATGTAACACTGAGCGTGAATAGGAGTAAATATACCTGACCCTAAGGATTAGGTTTCCAACACTTTTGGACTTGTCCATAAAATATTTTAAGCAATATGTTGAATATGATCGTACTGTGGCTGACTTGGTTATTTTCATGTCTAACTTTACATGTTTGCTAAGATTTTTAAATGCCTTTTCATCCTATCGGTGCCTACTAAAAATCGATTCTTAAATTCTCTCTCAAAAATAGAAAGGGCAAGGAAGGAAAATTTTGTTAGGAGGCTAGTTTACTAAGAATATTTTCTAAAATAGAAAGAACAAGGAAGGACAGCTTTGTAAGGAGGAGGAGGAGGAGCAGACTTGTATTAATATGTATCATGGGACCTGTATTAATATGTATCATGGAACAAAATTCCAACATTGAGATATGCTACTGTAAAGATAACTTGTAACATTACATAAATAAGTATCATAGACCAAATACAACTTGCAAAACATAATTAATATCAAAGTGGAAAAATATATATAGGTCTATATGAATTGGCCCTTGAACACTTTACATCGATTTGAGGTTGATTTCACTCTCCTAAGTGGTTGTGCTAACATACTTCTCTCAATTTCCTTTTAACATTTGCTTGTGTTTGTAATATATTTAACTGCAATTCCCCCTTTGATCAAGGGTG
This sequence comes from Pseudotsuga menziesii, assembly GCA_001517045.1. NCBI lineage: Eukaryota > Viridiplantae > Streptophyta > Pinopsida > Pinales > Pinaceae > Pseudotsuga > Pseudotsuga menziesii. Next base: position 20,517 of record LPNX011160596.1, on the reverse strand, counting down.
GAATTTCTGCTGCTTGTGTGCCTCTATTTTTACCACGAAGATTCAAATTCTTACCTTTCTGGGGAACTTTAGGATAGCAGGTTGCTCTGTGTCTTCCATTAACGCTTGTTGCCTTGTCATATACTGAAGCACTTTTTATCTTCATGTACTTTGAGATTAATGGAAAGCTCATGAAATTCATTAGTATATCAGAGACATTGCCAATACAGGTCTATTTTCTTTATATAACCCAAAATGATGAAATTTCTAATTGAATGAAGTAAACCCTTTCTGCTATCCTTGTCTAGCTCAAGTTTTTGCAAAATCATTAAATTATGTGAAAGAAATAACAAATAGGAAATTCTCATGGTCCTGCTCGCCATTAGAACTGGATACAGATCCAGGTGTAGAAGACGCAACTCTAATTATCTGTTATCTTACAAATAGGTCTTCATGCACAATTTGCAACCAGAAATAGCTATCATATAGCCTATATACCATAACTTTAAAATTGGGTGCTTTGTTTAATATCATACATTACATATCAATTAGCAGGTACTGTAGCTTAGCTACAAAAATTGGGAGTTTGAGTTGTTTTTCCTTGAAAATGTAACATGTATTACATGAAAAATCAATTAATAGGTACATCAAGAATAACATATCCAGCTGCCCACTCAGTGGTTACACCATGCCCTCCTGCATACATGAGCAAGAAAGGATAGCATATCCGCCTTGGCTCCCGCTAGGAGAGAACAGCCACTCTGGCAGCAATCCGAATAGCCAAATTTGTTCTGAAGAAAGAGATATGACAACCACATATCTATAAAAAAGAAATGCCAGTTAACCTGATCACATCCCACATACTCCACCAGGCTTGTTGGATCATTATTATCATTGTGATGTGTCAGAGGTGTGTTTATCAAGCATTGACTTCCCAGTTTTTTAGATAATTGTATGCCATGGGATAATCCCAAGTCACAAGATTCGGCGAATCTGAACCTTCAGGTTCGAATTTTACCGAATCTCAAGCTGGTTCGAATCTGAAGGCGAATTTAATAAAAATATCAAAAAAATTTGGGGCTGGTTTTTTCATTTAAACCTTAGTCCTAACACGCTATGGTCTACTTACTCTAGTTTCAACTCCCAACCTGTGCGTAAATTTTTTCCTCTTTGCTTATCGTTGCTTAACAAAGAAACCCTCATGTTAGGGCTTAGAGCTCATGACTCTATGAGTTTCCATCTCAATGGTCCACGAATCATTGCTACTGCTAAATCACCAGCTCATCGTTTGAGTTACAGACTATAATCTACAAGTGCAATTGCAGTCGTAGACCCGCGATTATGCTGTGCTGCCATTGAAGAGTGAAGTTAATCGCACTTGAGAATAAATTTATCTAAGCAGTTGAGCTGAAAGTTGAAACAAACCCTGAGTTGTGCATTTCTAGTTCCACGAATAAATTATTGATGTAATTTTTTATTAGTTTGTACTATATTTCAGTTAATATATATATATATATATATTCGAATCTAAAGACAAATCTCAAACGAACCTCATAGAGAAATTCGAATTCGAATCGAACCAAATGGTCATCAACTCGAATTCGAATTTGAACCATGTGACTTAGGGACTCCGATAATCAAAGTGGAAAACAAACAAGAAACACACAAAATCACTGAAATATCAAACTAGTGCTGCTCCATGTGTCAACAATATATTTACAAGAGATAAATTAGTGAAATACCACATTTTGTGTCTCCAAATGGACTCGAATTATTTTCCAAGAGAACTCCCTAGCTTCCAAACAAATAGTTCTACAAGCAGCACTCTATTACCGTTAAGCAGTTACATACAAAGAGATCAGAAATTTCTAGTTGGTTAGAAAGCAAGTTAAAACCACAGTTGTTCTGAGGAGGTTTCTCTATTATATGGTTCCATTCGTAGCAGCAATTTCAGCTTCCGATTCCTCAAAACCCCAGAAGTCATCATTATCTTCATTTGCCAGGAATGCTGGCATCTTCCAACAATCTGCTTGCTCATCACTTTGACCTTCTATCAATAACTGTAACACCTGAAAGAGAAAATCAACAAGAAGTAGCCAAGGTAAAAATCAACACCAACATTGCCAAGAGTTTTGAAATAGCTTGAAGAAAAGCGATAAGGTAATCAACAGGGTGCGCCAATGAGAACTTGAATTCTGAAAAATGCATAAAAACACCTCAATCATTGATGGCCGCCAGATTGCCGAATGTCTTATGCAGAGTGAAGCAGTTAACACCATTCTCTGCATCTCATGAATATCATATTGACCTCGAAGCCGTTGATCTACTAGTTCATGAATGTTTCCAGACTCCATTAAGGGTTTGGCCTGAAGCAAATGCAACCAACTTTGGCATAAATCCACTTATTTCGGTCTATTTTGGTCGATTATATTCAACAACGATATACAATGTCCCAAGGAAGAATCCAAGTACTGAAAACCCTCAACTTTATTTTTCAATGCATACAGATGAATTTGACACATAATATTGTTACGATTAAAACTCTTTGTATTAAGGCCATCACATATCACAACTAGACGTGCGCACATCAATGGGTTAGTAAGTGGCCTTTTGTGCAAAACTAAATAGTTAACTAGGAGGTGCATCTACCTTTTGATGGTGCATGTTTTTGGGGAGTTTATGAATAAAACGCAGTTGCTTACAGACAAACAATTGTACTCACCCATGACATTATGTTATGCTCAGAAGCATCAATTGGTCTACGACCTGAGATAATCTCAAGCAACAATATCCCAAATGAAAAAACATCAGTTTTCTCGTCGACAATCCCATGCAAGAAATACTCAGGCGCCAAGTACCTGCTAGAGAAATTTACCACATCGTATCACAACCCTGTAAAAACAGAGGCCATAATGACCCTTAGTAATGCAAGATTCAACGTAGAGGTGGAAGATTAGAAAACTACAAACCCAAAAGTTCCTTCAATTGGATTTACAAAATGATGAGTCCACTGTCTTGGAAGCCATTTTGACAATCCAAAATCTGAAATCTGCAAGAAGCCAAAACAAATATAAGATTGTAAGCCAAAAAATTAGATATTCAAGTACTGCTACTATCAATAACCAAATCAGAAGACAAGCTTAGTTACACGAATTATCAATCTTTGGAAACATTTTTGCATCGAGATGAAATATTTCTGGCTTAACAATATTCTAGAAAGAGAGAGATGTGCAGGTATCTTCTATTGTGCTTTTCTCCAATCAAACTAAATTTACCATGGCATTCAAATGAGTTTCATAGCAAATGACTGCTTATGTGATCCATGTTATTGCAAGCATACATTTGAGTCGGGTTACCTGAGGTTCAAAATCCGTGCCTAGCAAGACATTTGAAGACTTTATATCTCTATGGATTATGCGTCGCTGGCAGCATTTGTGCAGATAATGCAACCCCCGTGCTGTTCCAATTGCTACCTTATACCTAATTGACCATTCCAGCACCGGAGTCTTGGTGTCTGTTTTTGATAGATAAATAAGTCTTGGTGTCTGTTTTTGATAGATAAATATACTTTGGGAATCAGACTTTCTAATGCAATGCCTTTCCATGCAATATGGTAATCAAAGTGGAGTTTCAGTGATTGACTTGAACATGAGGTAAAGCTAAAAGCACTAAAAGTAATAATATTGAAAAAAAACGCAAAAAATTGCTTGTCAATATATGTTCTTGCCATTTCTGTTAGGAAAACATATACATGAACCTAATCAGCGACGATCTATAACTGTAAATTTGCCATTATAGAAAATTAATTTAAAGAAGGTGGTTTCCATCTCACGCTCCAGGAAGGATATGATATTTCTAATAAGTTTATGTCAAGCCTTGGCACTCTGGAAAGGAGCTTCATCCATCACTACATACAGCCAGCTTTCATTGCCATGATAGCCCACAAGGGGCTAACATTTCTAAGGGGGAATATGACCACCCTCGTTTTACCAATCAGAGAAGACCCTGTTAACTTCCAGAGATGATTTTGATTGCAATTGGAGAGTTTTTAGTGCCTTGGAAAGATTGCACACCCCATCGGACAAACCATCTCAGGACAATTTAGATAATTACCATGAAGAAGCGAAGCCAAGCTACCATGCACATTGAAATGGAAGATGAGATGAAGACCATTCTCTATGCAACACCCTATCAATGAGGCTATGTTTGCATGGCATACATGCCCAATAGTTCCCAATTCTGTTAGAAATTCTTTCTCTTTTCCTTCATCTGTGTTTGCTTTAGCCAGCCTCTTAACTGCGATCATCTGCCCATCAGGTAGGACTCCTTTGTACACCTCTGCATATCCACCTCTGCCCACCAAGTTATCTACAGACCCAAATACAGTAACATGAGTCAACATTTTCCACAAATATGACTCAAAATTTTCCATAAGCTTCATCTTCTTAACAATGTTTTCAAATCAGACAAAGACATCTAACAAGCATATGTAAACTTAGGATGGTAAACCAAGATACGAAAAATCGATGTTATCTGGAAAACCTCATGTCAGATATATTATAGTAGCATATCTATATTACAAATCATTTGCAACAATGAGCATAAATCAACAGTAACTGCAATATTTTAAAATCGGTATCAATAACTATAACTATAATTTCATATTAACTAGCATAGTTACTTAACTTGTGGCTGGTGAACATGGATAGGTCACAAGTTAAGTGTTATAATAAGTTATCAGTTACTTATCCATGAATCAAATACCAGTTATCCATGCATCAATTATTTTTTATTTTCTTTTTTTAATGATTGTTTATTTTGAATTTGTAATGACTGCCATAGAATCAATCTAGACAATACACTTGTCTCATACGCGTGCAATTTAGAAAAAGCATAGGTGCATGTTCACCCCAAAATCTCAAATAAAAACACCTATGGGTGTAATTTTGTTCCATATTAATATAACTATTATTATTATTATTAAGTATCTTCTAATTTTGGTTTTGAAAATAACTAGCACAACCACTTAACTTGTGGTCTGTGAACATTGATAGGTCACAACTTAAGTGACACTAACAAGTTAAGTGTTACTAACAAGTTGCTACTAACAAGTTATCTGTTACTTGTTCTCGAGGAGTAGTTGTAATCACCCATTGTGTGACATGAACTTCCCATTATGCATGACATTAGCTACTAGTTATTTTTTATATTCTTTTTATTATTATTATATTTTATTTCAAATTTGGAACAACTGCCTTAAAATCAATCTGGACAGTATAATTGTCTCATCCTCGTGCAATCTAGGAAAAGCATAGGCTCTAGTCCACCCCAAATTCTAAGATATAAACACCTATCGATATAATAAAAAGAAATACACAAAAATTTTAAAATTACAATGACATGGAAATTTTATTCCACTCTAGTATACTACTACTATCATATCTTTAATGGAAATTTTGTTTCTCAGTAATATAACTACTACTAGATCAAACAAGTATCTTTTAATTTTGATTCTGAAAATGAAAAAAAATAACATTAAATTAGTTATCCAATGCCTCTCCAAAAACTTCAGCTAATATAATCAGGAAACTGATGCTTTCTATCCAAAAACTTCAGCCACTATAATGAGGAAAGTGATGCTAGTGAAACAGCATTAGTTAACCAATACACGTTTCCGAACCACAATTAAACAGTTTCACTGACATAATCAATGCATGTTCCCAAACCGGTATTAAATGCCAAAGTTTTCTCCAGCCGTGAGCTAATATGTTTTTTAACTCGTAGTTGGAAGAGCAATGCAATCCAAGTGTTGGATGGGGTAAAAAGGTGAGACAGAGTAAACCAAAACAAACCCGGGTGTAAAATCGCCAATGTACCAAAGCCTAAGTTTACTAGAAGAGGCAGGCAATCAACATTTAAAAGCTCGTCTTCCCAAGTGTTGTGTGTGTTGAAAAATCTGAGTTTTAACTGCTTGCTGGTTTAATGAACAATTTTGTGTGTTTCACTTCAGCCGGTTTTGCATAGGCTTGAAGCTACTTATAAAAATTTTCTGAACAATTTAAACACGCAGAAAAAACACTAACAGGCTGAAAACAAATGCATGCACACCATAAATTTGACTCAGATATTTTTGGCTAATCAGCCCTGGAAAAACCCCCACGGGGAAAACCAGTCAAAGAGGAGAGATTTTAATTATTTTATCAGCAATGTACAGGACAGAAAACTAGTGGAAAAATTCAACTTATCTCCACCGGCAAACTTCTTCACAAAGTCTGGAAAATTTTGTACTCAGCAAACCAGCCAATACACTTTTCTTTTTCTGTGCAAAACAGATGCAAATGTACAGCACCAGCAGGCCGTACACCTCCCTCGAAATTCGTGCCAATGAACAGGCCGTACAGCAGCAATAAATAGGCCGTACTTCTTCCTCGAACTTCGTGCCAATAAACAGACCGTACACTGATAAACCAGGCCGTACTGTCCTCGAAAAACGTGCAGCAATAAATGAACCTGTACCTACAGGCCGTACATCGAATTTCTGGGCATTTAATGCAGACCGTACGGTGCAATAAATGCAGGCCGTACTTCCCTCGATTTCTGTGCAAACCACCAGCAATAAATGAAGATGATGCAGCTCGACTTCAGTGCATTAATGTCCCTCGATTTCTGTGCAGCAATCTCTCTCAGAAAACTCGACCTCCTTCAGCAAACTTGACCTCTCTCTCAGCTCTCTCTTCTTCACCTGAAAAATGAACAAGTGAGTTCTCTTTGCCTCCCTCAACCCTTTTTGTTTGCCCTAAGTGAGTTTCTTAATCCAACGGTGGAGAAAGAATCAAATCAACGGCCAAGATGAAATGAGAGTGAAAATCCCTTTTATTTATTTCTCATAAATAAAATCACTCACCCACTTAAATTTATCAAAAAGTGACTTTACTGTTATAAAGTCTCATTAAGTGACTTTTAATGTGAGGGTCACCTTTTTCCCTCTTAAAGTGACTTTAGGCAAAAATTAAAGTCACCTAGGGAACATCTGCCTAGGTACAAAAATCAACAGTGTGGGGTATAAAGGTGAGACAGAGTAAACCAAAACAAACCCGGGTGTAAAATCGCCGATGTATCAAAGCCTAAGTTTACTAGAAGAAGCAGCCAACCAACTTTATAAGCTTGTCCATTCTATAGATCAGATGGATGCTATAGTCTCTGAGATGGTTGGAGAAAGAAACACAAGTTGGATGACATTTTTTGTTTAGTGCTTCAACAATCATGCAAAGAGCGGATTGCAAAGTTACACAAATCGTGGGTTTGGTTCGAAGAAAAATTCGATGTGGGTGTGACACTTAATTTGGAAACTATGAGCCAGGAAATCGGAACTTAAATTATTTTATTATTTAAATATGTAATTAAAGTTTAAATTTTATACTGAAAATAAAGAAATGAAATCTGAATTAAAGCATATTCATTGTCTCACTTTTGTAATCATTATGTTGATTGGGGATGTTCAGAGCCAGTCCTTTACAATGGTGAGCAGCATTGAGATTATCATTAGTGGTACATGATACTGAGAGCTAGCAGCAACAGTTTCCCCAATGTTATGATTGACCCTGCATGACCCCATTGAGATGATTTTGGTTTAGTCATGGTTAATTTTACAAAGCAGGCAGCGGCTTCTTTCTATTTCCCATATACAGTTATAGATGATCCCAGAGATAGGTATATGGCAGAGCATGTATACATATGAATTTGGATGTTTTATTTGTCTCTATAGTTTATTTTAATAACCATGACTATACATGATTTACTGACAGTGGTATGGGGCTATATTGCATGCTATTCAAAACTTGTGTCATAAGTAGTCAAAGGATTTTTAGTGCAAGGCCATTATACATGCTCACTAGTATTGCCTACCTTACACAGACTTTACCTTGCCCCATGCTATATTGGCATCACCTTTCACTTATCTCCGTGCATCCAGTTTCTTTCGTTTTGGTTTCTATCCTTGACTTATGCATTGAACTGGTGAGATTGATGAGCCTTCCCCCACTTTGCCCTCTGTGCATGATGGACTCCATGTTTGCTTGTGTCTTGGCTCTAGAGTGAATGGGTTGTTTTTTAAGTCCTCAAACCAAGTATTCCCTAAATTTGCTTATGTGAAATGAAATGCATCAAAACACATATCTAAAAGATGCAAAAGGCCAACTGCGAATAGTTGTGTTTTTAAACACTAGGCCTAAATGAAATGAAAGTGAATAAACTAGTCAGTGGCTAAGGGATAAGCACTCATCCTTGTATGATGTAAGTCCATTTGACCCTACAATGTAACAGGGTGGCAACTATGTCCAGGCTAGGGACACTCACTGGCAGCAGAGCTAGGCCAAGTCATTATCTGGGGCCCGCAAGGCTATCCAAGACACCTGCCCTTGTAGGCTAGCTAGTAATTTTGTGAAATGTGAAATGCTTTGAAAGTTGAATCAATTGAATTGTGAAAGGATGCTTGTTAGAGTCTACTGGAAGCAAGCCCAACTACTCTACCCATTTGTGAGACACCTCCTTTTCCTAGTGTCTTCTATCATGCATACTGTCATTGTGGTGCCTTATATCCCTTGTTACTTTAAGAGATGACATGGTTAGAGTCTAATAAGTCGGTCCCTTTTGATCTAATCCTTGTCCACCTCACCCATCCTAGCAGTTTGGTTAAGTCTGTAAGTGAGCATGTATGGGGGGCTTTACAATAGATTTTATGGTTACTCTGATTCAAGTTATATTATTATGATCTTTTGATTACCATTGTTATGTTTAACATGCATTAGTCTGGTTATTAACATAAACTTGTGAGCATTATTCATCCTTGATGCATGTTAGAGGATCGTTCAAATTATTGTTCATCCTTCAAATTAAGTATTTTGACTTGGTTAAACACGTTTCCCAAGGTAGTTGGCTACAATGTTCGAGATTGTTCATTTATCATCCATATTGGCCATTATACTACATTATCATGGTTTATTATTATTATTATGACCATATTTTTATTATTTGGCTTGGTGTTGACTTCCAGTAGCATATCTAGATGGGTATATGTGGTATTTATAGTCATTATTGATGGATTTGAGGTCTCTGGTTCATTTGGTGCACTCAGATGATGATTTTGGGCAAATGAAATGGAAATAATGGCACATTTATTCTACAACAAGGATTATCAACATTATTACATAAAAAATGACCATGACTACTCCAAGAAAATCGATTTGGCTAGTGTGGACTAAGGAATGACTTTGAGATGATGTTTTATGACGTGAGGAGGTTCTCTATGCATCTTCCATGCCTCATATCTTCTAGAGGGCGACTTTATTGTTGTATCCTGGTCCTAGAAATGACGTCTCCCCTAAAAGGGTGCACTTCTCCATGGCTTGGCTTTGCATTATCATGATGTATCTTATGTTTTTGTATTTAGGGGCCTAGGGTGATTTATGTCCCTAAAGTGCCCCCCTATTATTGTACCGCATGTTATATCACTCTATTATGATGTATCTCTTCATACCTACGACGTTAGTGGGAAAAGTGCGCCCCTCTTTTGAGTGATCCATGTGCTCTGTAAAAAGTAAAATCTCCACCATTGTTGATCTTTTAATCTTAACCATTGGATGGAGTTGGTTAGAATGTGGACATCACTCTCCTATTTAAAGAGAGGAGATCCCATTGTTGTATTCCATCGAGACATTGGCTCTTGGAATGAAAATAATAGAAAATCTTTTTGGCACACTTTGAATTCTCTAGGGCGTTCATGACTTTTGTGTTTCTTAGTCTCTTTGGGCACATGATTCCTGTCTTTCTATATCTCGACATATATTGGGTGTTGTCTTTGCTTGCAGGAGGGTGTTTTTTGTGGAGGGCGACTCTATGGAGGAGACTCTCTCTCTCTCTCTCTCTCTCTCTCTCTCCACGTTTTCATCTATCAAGGGGTTTCTATATCAATTTAGCTAGTCCTTCGATTGTATAATTTTTTTTGAGTTTCTTGTATGCATTTCTTTCTTGTTGGATTCGTGTCAAGCACGATTTTAGTTTATTCTTATTGTGTTTGTTTGTCTTTGGCAGGAGGGAGCATTGGGCAGACTAGACCTTCAACCGAGACTAAGCTTCCAAGTTGACAGTGTTGGATGAAGGGAAACAACTCATGGAATCTCTCAATTGCAAGTAAGTTCCATTTCTATTTTCTATCTATTTTCTTTACATTCCATTCCTGGGCATAATAATAAAATTTAAAACCCTCATTTAAAACCCTTGTTTCTTAGAAGTAGTAGTTTCGGTCACCTTTTGGCTTAGTGATTAAAAACCCAAGTTAGAAATCCCTTAAAACCCTTAGAGACAAATTTTACCCACCTTAAGGCACTGGGTCTCTTTGGGGCAATTCACTCTCCTTGGGTTATTGATCATTTGGTTAGTTGAGTGATCTGGGTGTTCGGGTATACAGGGTACTCCCAAAAGACCGAACACCTTTAGCAACCGCTTCACACAAATAGATCACAGATCAACACACCAATGTTTGTCACGTGGTTAAAACCCTCGAGAGGGAAACAGTCCACGGCCCCTGCCAAGTAGCTACTTGGAACAATTTATTATGCAAAAAAAAGAAAGTTACATGAGCTTCTCATAATCGATCAACTAGCCAAGGACCCTCCATGCTCTTTAAATAGAAATCATGGACCAATCGGGTGTTAAGCCATGGATCAATGGTAGGCATGATCTAAGAGAAGTTGAACCGTCGGATCACTCTATGTCTAGAACATATCGTGACCGTCGGATTAGAATATTTACAAATGCATACTAATGCATACTAAAGAAACACACTTTTACCTAACGGATATATTACACAAGTTGATCTTAACTAACTCCTAAGTGTCTAAATATCCTAACATCCCCCCTTAAGAACAACTTGGGATAGGATTGAAGGATTTACAAAAGTGACACTATTAGGAGAAAGAAGGAGGCATTAGAGCCTATCCCCCCTTAAGGACACATTCCTGAACTCCTAACATAGACCGAAGTTTAGAAAACTTCGCTTCTGTAAGAGACTTGGTGAAAATATCTGCAACTTGATCATTTGTAGGGCAATAGAGCACTTCAATAACACGATCATGAACAAGATTTCTGATGAAGTGCATGTGTAGCTCAATGTGTTTGTTGCGCTGATGTAGAACTGGATCTTTGGCAAGCTTGATGGCACTTTGATTGTCGCACCAAAGTGGAGTAGGCTGCTGCTGCTCGAATCCAAACTCTGAAAGGATCTGTCAAAGCCATAAAGCTTCTTGACTGGCATTAACTGGGGCTCGATATTCTGCTTCTGTTGAAGAAAGAGCAAGAGCTTGTTGTTTCTTACAAGCCCAAGTGACAGGTCCAGATCCCAGACTGAAAACATAACTTGCAGTAGACTTTCGATCATTAGGCTCGCCGGCCCAATCTGAATCAGTGAAACCAACCAACAAAGGTTCCCCCCCTGTACTGTAATGAATCCCAAACTAAATTGTACCTCGAATATATCGAAGTATTCTTTTTACTACTTTCAAGTGACTTTCATGAGGAGTTTGCATACAACGGGCAACACGATCAACGACAAAGGAAAGGTTAGGATGGGAATGAGTCAAGTATAAAAGACTACTAACAAGCTGATGATACAAGGTGGCATCTACTTCAGGGGAAGTACAAGTCGCAGAAAGTTTGACTCCAGAATGGAAGGGAGAAGGGGCCGGTTTACAATCTTGCATGTGGAAGCGACG
>LPNX011160515.1:0-11689 GCA_001517045.1 Pseudotsuga menziesii | reverse complement strand
ATTCCATGCTGTTATGTAATTGTCAAAGTATCGGCTTGCTGAATCAACTCTTGTTGTGTCTTTCCAATCAAGTTGTTCCATGTATGGTGCAGCTTCCAATCACAAAAATGCATGGATATGTGTTGATCCCCTATGTTTCCATTCATACCTATGAAACTCATAATTTATTAATAATAATAGGATGAAAAAAAAATTGTACTTTAAATTTGTTAAATGATGAGTTTGATAACTACAAAATTCATCATGTATTAATAATATTAGGTTAAAGAATAGAATAGGAAATTATGTACCTGTACCAATAGTCTTTAGCATGAAGGTATTTCATAATTATTTCTTCACGAAAAATACTGAAACGTTCATGCATATACTTTGCAACAATATGTGGATAGTTTATAACATTGTGAGTTCTCCATCTATTTATGTTTGGTGCAGATACAGGTGCAGAATCAGGCATAACTTTATGTAGGTCTTGCCACTTGGTATTCGCTGCACTCAAAGTGAAAAAAAAAGTTGGGAAACCGATATGTGATATCATGTCAGTAATATCACTATGACATATGTTCCAGTATGCCTTTATTCCTCGAAGACGTGAACCAAAATGCATCAATCGTTCAACTAATCTGGTGTCTAGGAATTCAGTGAGCTCCTTACGTAAATACTCAATTGTTTTAGGTATTCCATCTTCAATGTTTTTCTTCATGAATATATGATATGTTCCTTGCATTTGGTGTCTCATTATCATTTTCAATACAAAATACTGAAACCTTGGATGTTTTCCAAACCTTTGATCATAGTATTTAAGTAGGTGCAAACCATATTTATGTAAGCGGACACTCTTAAAATGTGGTTGCAACCAATAAGCAATTCCCATAGGAAATAATGTTAGAAATTCCATGTCAAACAAAACTTATGTGTTGTATTCATTTATTGGATAAAAACCAATATCTGGCCATTCCATCTCTATATATGACAAATTAGATTCTTTATTAACAAAGTTTTGTATCTCTTCTATTTCTCTTTGTGCATTTGGCATTCTAGCTGTAAAAGATGAAGATGACTTTTGAGTTGATGAATTCCAAATACACCTATTTCTGCATCAATCTCATATGAGTTGGCTATGTCGGAGTTGATATAACACAATTTATATGAGACATATGTTGGCTAGTGTGGGAGACATACAACTAATTCTGGATCAATTTCAACATCTCCGTAATATTTGTCCATGTGTATTTTGTAATGCAATGCATCCATGACTCGCGACCTACTAACAATGCAATCATAGTGCTTGGAGGGAGGCCCTTTTCTTTTGAAAGTTGATATGTCTAGCTCTTCTATTCAATGAGGAAGAGTCTTAACAATTGAAACGATATCTTGTGGGATCTAATTGTATTGCCACTATATTTATATTGGCCTCCACATGCATGAGTGACCTGTAGTATTGGATTCACTCGTGCTATTAACATTTCTTCAACCTGTGTCAAAATTGATAAAAGAGGAGGTTGTTTTCAAGGATTCATGTTGTTTTCTTGAGAGAAATGATGGATATCATGCTATTTCCTACATCTCACACAAATAGGTCCATCATCTTTTCTGCAAACATTCATTCAAGGGTATGATTCATTACACAATCAACAATTTATCAATTTCAACACTTAATGCTTGATGGGAAGAGGAAATTTGTTGGAAAAACTCAACCATATTTATTTATGTATGTATATTTAAACCATGATATCAACCCTGGAGTTTTTCATTCAACGCAAAATGCGATGAGATATTTCGACATAAACTCTCTCCTATATTGTTGCGGCGTTGTATATTCTTGACTTGTCTTTGTGGAGTATGATTGTCTGGAACGTGACACATATGGCTCTCATCATGAAAATTTTTATTGAAGGTTGGTTCCCTTCATATCATTCAGGTAATTTGAGGTTTGATTGTTCTGTTCCCGATGAGCCTCAGTGCTATTATCCCGAAGAGTGAAATTGTCGCTGTTAAATATTATGTCAAATCTTATCATAACATTAGAAAATGCAACTTGCTTATGAATAGGGTGAGTAAGACCTTTGATGTATCAATAAAAATAGTCCTTTTTGCATCTCCACTTGGGATACTGATCACGATTTGGTTTCAATTTACTCCTTGACCATTCATTGGTGTAGAACTGTTTTCCTGGTCGAATTCCATGTTCTTCGGCTAGCTAGATAAAACATAGCTTTCATAGACATTTTATAAAGAGTCATCATCACCAAAATTAGGGATGGCATTGAATTATTTCTTCTTGCTTCGACAATTATCTCCAACGATGACTCATTGTTTCCCATGGATGTTAACATCCTGAAATTTCAATATTGTTTCTCGCTTAGTTATTGAACACGAAATTGGAATAATATTGCATATAATAGTCCTTTTATTGGAGTTAAGTCCAAATCCATGGTTCTTGTCTTTGATATGTGAAACAATACCTTGGTTATTCCAACAGAAACATATCTTGTTGAGTTCAAAATTTGTAAACCAGTTTTGAGTGGATTTTGAATCCGTTGTTCTTCATTCATTAACAATGATTTGTTTGCGTGGCTGTATGAGTCATTCCTTGTGGACTTGGAATTTTTGTCCTTTTCTGTGCCAAGAGAAATTTTTCTCATCCCACTGCTTCTTTCAGCTATGTTTGTGTTATCATTTTGTACTTTTTCATTTTTATTTCTATGCATAGATTTTGTCTTGCTATATGAGTCATTCCTTGAAGACTTGGAATTCGTGTCTTTTGTTGTGCCAAAAGAAAGTGTTCTTATTCCACTGCTTCTTTCAGCTATGTTTTTTTTATCATTTTGTATTGTTTCATCATTATTTGTATGCATAGATTCCTTGTGCTGATCAACCGATTGATTCTAACAATTGTTGCAAGTAGTTATGTAAACATTGAAAAAGTATGTAAGTATATCTATATTGTAAAAATAAATACTAATTCAAAAAATACAACGCCATGTAATCCTTAAACCTTAGTGCCATCATTATATACCTTTTTGCCAGAAGTATGAATTATGAATTATTCAATAAATTCATTCAACCTTTCATTACAATCGTTGTTGTATGTAGGTGATGACAATCGAAATTGACTTCAACTGTTTGATCTCCTCATTATATCATATATTCTCTGAAATTTAGTGGGATTGCCTTGAGAATCAACCACATTTCCAAAGAATACGCCATGGCATTCTCTTCTTCGTTTGTTGATTTCCTCACTATTATATTTGTAGATTGTGACGACATTTATTATTAATATCTTCTTGTTTTTTGTTATAGTATTTTCTCCAATACTCTTTTTTTGGGAGAGACGATGTTTCAATCAAGTTCTTTTCACTGCTACAATTATTGTTTTTGGTTGACGACATATCTACATGAACCAAAAAATAAAAACAACTATTCTCAAACCATATTAATGAATAGAGATAGGTTATAGGTATAGCTGAGTTAAACTAAAACATAAAGCTTTCAAAAAATTTCAAATATTATCTTATAATATTTGTAGTGTCGCAGCTCAATAAGATATAAACTAATATTTTACTCATTTTTTTATCCAAGACATTCAATTATTTGGCATGTATCATATATTTATATTTCAAAGATAATGTAGATTTCCAAAAATGTGGAAAAATTTGTTGAAAAAAAATATTTTGAATCAGTATGACAATGAAGCATCCAAACATGTCGACTTGCATAACATACACGCAACTAACATTGCATACATGTTATAAACATGTATGGAGTGTGTATATTATCCCTTTGAAAACACATCATCAATTGAATCCATGTTTGGGAAACTTAGAATGATGGTGTTAGCACCGGGATTGAGCCCAAAGGTTGCGGAAGGCCCGCTCCCGGGTAACAACAGAACCACTTTTGAAGAGAGAATTGGTCTTCTACTCTTCCGAGAGGGATCTCTCACCAAATGTTAACAATGGACAGATATATAGATATGCAATTGAAACTATAATTTGTTTGTAAAATTGGTTGAAACAAAATACAGCACCATTGGGCGATGGAGTCAAGATACATAACAAAATAATCAAAACTTAAATGCAAACGATTTCAACACAGGGGCAAGGTAGCCATTCGATCATAGTCGATTTATAATTGTCTTGTGTAAAGGAGGAACATGAACAGACCATTAACACATAGCACTGTAAGAAATGAATTATGTATTAACTTTAGAAGAAACTTTGGTGATACCTGAAACAACACACGGAGCATAGCAAGTATGAATTCTGAGCTGTTACGCCCTAAGTCTCGGATATGAAAGAAAACAAAATGGAAAGGAAAACTGGAATAACATTCACATAAGAAAGGAAATAACAAACTATAAGTGCGAATGACACATGAATCCCTGTATGAAAAATGTCGATATCGGCTCTGCAATTATATTAAACTGCTCTTGAAAAACACACACAACAAAATTACAATGGTTTCAACCCTTTTCTTCTTCTTCAGGAGGTATATTTATATCTATTTGGATTCTCTAAACTGAAATTTGGGAATCAAAATTCATTACAATCAGAAGTACATCCTCTAACAAGCTCCGGACATGGCCTGCACATTACGATTCACATAAGACAAAAAATAAAATGCGGACTACTAGAAAATTAGGCTTAAAGCACCTCATTCATATCCCATATGGGGATAGTTGTGAAAAAAACAAAAGAGGTTTTTGTAGCTGGCCATGTTCCCAACAAAACCCATGTCTTATTTTCCTATGATTCATATCTATCTCCTCAAGATTGGATTTTTAAACTGATGACTCACACAGTAAAACTGTAAATTTCTGAAAAAATACCGTGTGAATATATTTTAAATTCTCTCAACCTGTGATACCCGTGTAAACTATGAAGGATATTTTTGTAGAAAGGCATGTGGTGAATACAAACCTCTCTCAATTTCCTAAAATTCAACTCGATTTGGCTGGAACAATTCTTTGAATGTGATGTCTGAAACAGTCCTTTGGAAACCCTAAAAATGACATGTAGAACTCACTTTGTTTAACCTAAACCATATGACCTGGATAAACACTGAGTGAGGTTATTGAACATGATCCTGTTCTTGAGAAAAACCTAATTCAATTTTAGAAAATTCTTTCTGGTTTTCTGGAAATAATTGATTGAAATAACTGACTAAAACAATCCTTTAAAATTATGGAAATTTTCTCTATGAAGATGACTTCGATTCTCTCAATCTACAAAACCTGGGTAAAACCTGAGATAGGTTATTGTATATAGGTTTTCTATGAAGAATAAAATTTCTCAGTTTCTCAAAAATCATCTTTGTTTGGTGGGAACAATTGATTTAAAATAATGACCAAAACAACCATTTTCGTAAAAAAAAACAACCATGCTCTAGTGCTTTATTTCACATACTGTGTTTGTGTGGATGTTCTTAATGCTGAATCCTTCATTTGTAGATTTAAATTTCTGAAATTTCTACACCACTCTATACTGTATTGTAAGCTTCATTGGCTCAACCGCTTATAGTATAAAATTTCTTTCCATCCATGCAATTTTAAACAAGTAATACTTCTCCCAAGCAAAAACATTTTTACACTATTGATTTGTTGGGTGAGTTGATGCTGCAACAACAAGTGTTTTAACTTGATCCCAATACAAAATTTCACTGATTGAAAATTTTACTTACCTCATGCAAGTTCACAATGCGAATTGATCGTACACCGTGGATTGGGATTTTGGTAAAACTCAAGCCGTCAAAACATTTTGCCCATACCCAATTTCACAAATTGAAAAATTTCATCATCTCATGCATCTTCATAATGAAAAATCTATTTGAGCTATGGATTTTCCTCACCTACCAATGTGACCAACAAAACCTATCTACCATTTAACATCATTTCGCAAATCGAAAATTTTTATTTCTGTGTGCAACTTCACAATGTGAAATTTCTTTGAGTCGTTGGATGAAATGTGCTTTAATCTGGATCGTTGATCAATATTAGTTTTTCTACAAAAGTGATGGGTTGGTGTGCGAGCTCAATTTGAATTTATGCGAGATGGGATTTTAGGCCAACACTTGTTGTTTTATAAAGAATTTTGTTTAATATTCTTATTAAAAAAAAATTGTTTTTATAAAAATATAAAATATTTCTTTTATAAATTAAACTTGTAAGCCACCTTTATAAAACTTTGATTTGTTTATAATTCTCTTCCTTTATTATCGCAATTTGAAGTCATGGCTTCACCCACACAAGTATGGCATGCGAGTCCCGCTCAATGCCTTCAACACACCTACCATTTTATTCTTTCAATGGGTGTTCACACGAAGTTCGAAGGAATGGGACCCTCATCAAAATCTTGTCATGCCCTTAGATTAACTGTTAAAAATGGAGTGTTAACAACTGGATCCATAAGGGAGGATATCCTCCCAGTGAGGTAGCAAAGAATCCCCATAGACCAAGTGCCAAAACCATTGGGTGGCTCCCAATTTTCCACAAAATCCTCAACCTATTCTGAATTGAACCACCAACTGAAACCATTCTGCAAACAAATATCACTCTTTCAACCTATCACCTGTCATCTGTTCGCATTCTAAAAACTGAAGGCAACTGTAGTTGCACATCTGAACTTTAAAACTGAAACTGAAATTAAAACTGAAACTGAAAACAAACTGAAAGTTGCATAATGGAATTCTTGCCATGTGAAGCTTATTCATCTTTACTTACCTACCCTATTTACTAAGCATCAATGCTTAGTCAAGTAACTTCTGACTTCCAATGAATCCACTCAAGCAAATGATCCCATAAACCAACTTTTTCTTCATGCTTGATAAAAAATAGAACTGAAGGACCTAATGGCACAAAGTTATAATAAATAATTTGATATTTACAGTAGAGATATAACCAATCATTACCAATGCCAAGATTCTCCATGTACTCTGCCATTGGATCATAAAAAACATGACAACCTTCAAAAAATTCTGTCATTTTCTTACCATGAGAAGGCTGCCCCAATTGTAAATTGCCTTGCACGATGTCAAACTGATATTCAAAAGGACTATGCAAGGAAAAAACATGACAATTTCCAGGTGGGACATCCACAACTTCATCTAAATTTTCTGATTTTAAAACTTCATATTCTTCATATGCTTCAGCAGAAACATGATTCATTTCTTCAATAGGATCGAGGAAATAGATTTATTCTTCAAACAAAAATCTAAATTTGAAAAACAAAATGAAACATCCATTTGAGAACCTCCATCTTCTTGTTCATTATTCAACTCTTCATTGCATACTGCTGGTTTTTCTAAAGGCTGGGATTGATTAAATAACTGCCCTTCTCACCCATAATCCATTCCAAGAAAATTTATACATTCATCTACAATATCAAATTTATATTTGTGATCAGAAACCTTAAGTCCCGTTTTTAACCACTCAAATGAAGGAAAACACAATGTCAAGCAGTCATCTTCAACATGTCTAGTTTCCACTTTGTTTTCATACTTTTGATCATCGATTGCAATGAAATTTTCTTCACTAACAAAAATTGTGATAGGATGATTACATTCTTCAGAAAACAAATCAGTACACCCATCTCCTTTCAAATCACTAGGCTGATCATCTTTTTCAAGCAAAGAGAGCTTTATATAATCATGTAAATCTTTAGGTGTAATCTGAATTTGAACAACATGCAGAGGTCTTCCTTCAACCACTATTTCAAAATCTGATTTCTCTTTACTTGCATTTTCAGAAAATGAACATGTGGAGGGATCGCAAGACTGAGATTTTTTAGAATTATCATCTTTTGTGTAATCAATCACACAAGCATTGTAACTTTCAAGAGATTGCTATTGTGAAAAGGAATTTTTTTATTGGAAAGGGGAGGCCTCTTCTTGTAACAAAAATTCAGAAGTTGAATAATATGAGGAAGGATTTGATTGATAGTCACAACCTCTCTCTTGGTCACATAGAGAATGGCGAGAATGCTGCAAATCATCATCAGTTTCAGGAAGAGAGATATACTAGTTGAATCTGAGCTTTGGTCTATGTCAACTTCAGCCAAGGAAGACAATACTGATTGCTAGGAGTTTTCTTGAATATCATGGAAATTGGATTATCTTTCGTTTTGAGCTGAATATTCATGTAATATCTCTAAAACCTCTTCATCCAAATACTGATCATCACCACACTCATCTTTCACATTTTTAATGAACTCTCTATATTGTGTGCAACATTCTTGAAGTAACAACAAAGAAGGATAATGCCTTTTGAAATGTTCATGAAATATGATATGAAAGTCTTTAAGGATAAAATCCCTTCTAGAAATCCCTCATACCAAGACCTTGTATATCCTTCTAAACTAAACATGAACAGTTTCATTAAAGAATCTTCATGCGATCCCACTCCCAACTTATGTATATTCTTATTAAATCTAAATAAATGGATGGTAGCATCATCACCCTTTTCATCATTGATTCTTGGAAGATCTATTTGCCAATTTTCTAGAGGCATTTTATTTGGATAACCAGGAATGGCATCAATATTTATAGGAGCATACCTTGCAGCCTGAGAAGTCATCTTGATGGTGGAGAAACTGAATCATCTCCTCAAACTTTGCAACCCCCTTTGATAGTGGAGCTACCATAGAACATTATGAAGAATGTATCCTTTGCAGATGGAGTCTACCAGTGAAAAGACACATGAACTTCTTGATGTCTGACCATTGTTCACCATCAATAGTCAGATATAAACCCTTTATTAAAATCCATGGAAGATTTGTGACATCTACCCGTATTTGTCTTTCTGACCACCGATCTCCCCAGTGGAGTCACCTTCCAGAATCTTTCAGTGGAGTCGTGAGGGAAAATGATACAACCTTTTTCACATGTAAGAATCTCTGTTTGCTCATAGAAATCCTTTATACTTTGAATATTTGTCATTCTTCCCAGGGATGATCTTCAACTCGTCCCCGGCAACGATGCCAGTTTGTTAGCACCAGGATTGAGCCCAAAGGTTGCAGAAGGCCCACCCCCGGGTAACAGCAGAACCAATTTTGAAGAGAGAACTTGAAATCTACTCTTCTGAGAGGGATCTCTCACCAAATGTTAACAATGGCTAGATATATAGATATGCAAGTGAAACAATAAATTGTTTGCAAAATTGGTTGAAACAAAATACAGCACCATTGGGCGATGGAGTCAAGATACATACCAAAATAATCAAAACTTAAATGCAAATGATTTCAACATAGGGGAAAGGTAGCCATTCCATCATAGTCGATTTATAATTGTCTGGTGGAAAAGAGGAACATGAGTAGACCATTAACACAGAGCATTGTAAGAAATTAATTATGTATTAACTTTAGAAGAAACTTTGGTGAATACCTAGAACAACAAATGGAGCATAGCAAGTATGAATTCCCAGTTGTTATACCCTAAGTCTCAAATATGAAAGAAAACAAAATGGAAAGGAAATATGGAATAACATTGACATAAGAAAGGAAATAAAAAAGTGTAAGTGCAAATGACACATGAATCCCTATATGAAAAACGTTGATCTTGGCTCTGCAATTATATTAAACTTCTCTTGAAAAACACACACAACAAAATTACAATGGTTTCAACTCTTTTCTCCTTCTTCAGTAGGTATATTTATAGCTATTTGGATTCTCTAAACCGACATTCGGGAATCAAAATTCATTACAATCAGAAGGACATCCTCTAACAAACTTTGGAAGTGGCCTGCACACCATGATTCACATAACAAAAAAAATAAAATGCGGACTACTAGAAAAATAGGCTTAAAGCCCCTCCTGCATATCCCATATGGTGACAGCTATGCAAAAACTAAATTTTTTTTTTGTAGTTGGCCATGTTCCCAACACAACCTATGTCTTCTTTTCCTCTAATTCATCTTGAGCTCCTCACGATCGGATTTTGAAACTGATGACTCACACAGTAAAACTGTAAATTTCTGGAAAAATACCTTGTGACGATATTTTAAATTCTCTCAACCTGTGATACATGTGTAAAATATGAAGGAGGTTTTTGTATATAGGCCCGAGGTGAATAAAAAAATCTATCATTTTCCTAAAATTCAACTCCATTTGGTTGAAACAATTCTTTGAATGTGATGTCTGAAAGAGTCATTTGGAAACCCTAAAAATGACATGTAGAAATCACTTTGTTTATCCTAAACCATATGACTGGGGTAAAAACTGAGAAAGGTTATTGAACATGAACCTGTTATTAAGAGAAACCTCATTCAGTTTTGAAAAATACTTTCTGTTTTTCCGAAAACAATTGATTGAAATAACTGACTAAAACAATCCTCTAAAATTATGGAAATTTGCTCTTTGAATATGACTTCGATTCTCTCAATCCACAGCATCGGGGTAAAAAATAAGAGATTTTATTGTATATAGTTGTGTTATGAACAAAAACCTTTCTCAGTTTCTGGAAAATCATCTTGTTTCCGTGGAAAAAATTGATTTAAAATAATGACCAAAACAACCATTTTCGTAAAAAAAAAACCATGCTCTACTGCTTTAATTCAGATATTGTGTTTGTGTGGATGTTCTTAATGCTGAATCCTTCATTTGTAGATTTAAATTTCTAAAATTTCTGCACCATTCTAGACTATAGTGTAAGCTTCATTGGGTCAACCGCTTACAATATAAATTCCTTTCCATCCATGCAATTTTAAACAAGAAATACTTCTCCCAAGCGAAAACGTTTTTACACTATTGATTTGCTGGGTGAGTTGATGCTGCAACAACAAGTGTTTTAACTTGATCCCAATACAAAATTTTGCTAACTGAAAATTTGACTTACCTCATGCAAGTTCACAATGTGAAATGATCGTACACCGTGGATTGGGATTTTCGTAAAACTCAAGCCGTCAAAACATTTTTCCCATACCTAATTTAACAAATTGAAAATGTTCATTATCTCATGCATCTTCATAATGCGGAATTTATTTGAGCCATGGATTTTCCTCACCTTCCACTCTGACTTTCAAAACATATCTACCATTTAAGATCATTTCGCAAATTGAAAATTTTTATTTCTCCGTGCAACTTCACAATGCGAAATTTCTTTGAGCCGTCGGATGAAATGTGCTTTTGTAACATCCCTCTTAATTTTACTCTAAATATTTTGTAATTTCAGGATGTATTTGTTCTCTTGTGAGGAGCTCAAGGCCAAGGCCCCACTAGCAGAACCCTATATGTTAGATGATGTGATTTCCTAAGCTATAGACCTGGGTGATGCGAGACTGGGACACGACTTAAACAAGAGACAATTGAATCCACTAGGGAAGGAAAAACAGTGAATGGGTCTGTGGGAAGAAAAGTGAACGACGTATTTCAACAACATGGGGTTTAAATTATCATCCTAGGTAGAAGTAAGCCTAAGTGGACTAACTTACATTCTTGCTCTTTTGAGTTAATATTCATGCCTACCTCGATAAATGTTTCGCCAAAACTTATCGTGACTGAGACACCATGACTAGGTACTTAACCCTAATATGATCAAGTCGAGATAGAAGGAGTTGCACTCGGTTTAGCATCAACACAGAAGAGTTAATGGTTTCAAATCAAAAGGGATAATTTGAGGAGAAGAGCATCCTAAGGAGCTAATGATCAAAGGGATTTTTAGGTCATAATCTCCTTAAAGCAACAAGAGCCTAAGTACTCTA
>LPNX011160446.1:1054104-1067455 GCA_001517045.1 Pseudotsuga menziesii | reverse complement strand
TGTCTCTTGTGATGTGCTTATGTGATTGCTGTGCTTGTTATTCTCTCAGTGAAAAGATCTTATCATAATGCTAGCTTAAATGTTGAAAAACTAACAGTGCCTTTGTGGTGTTTGAGTACCCTAAGAAAATTCACTTTCGACTCCTTGAATCAAACTTGTTTCTTTGCTCCTTTGGGAGTAAAGTATATAAAGTGGAACTAAATACCTTGAGATGTTTGATTGAAGGAATGTGTTTGTGCGACATTTCATATGGATTTTTGTTTCAAGAGCATGAAATGGGCTTCTGTTTCTCAAATAGTCTAAACATATAACTCCATCACCCCAGGACATCACTTTCACATTCTTGAAAAATAACATGGAGTGTACCATATTCCTTTTTCTTTATAAGATTAATAATATATTTTAAGGTCAAAACCAAGCCAGACACCAATTTGGTGTATGAGACCCCCTTTTTTGTGGGACAAGGGACCCCCATCTACGTAGCGACATAATTGCTAAAGTATACATAGGTGTACATACCCTCTCCTCCTTTGTATTTGAACCTATGAGCTCCTAGAAGGAAACACATGTTCTTAACTGTTAGGCCCACTCAGATTGTACCATTAAGAGTGTCCTACTCATTCTTTCCTCTATACCATTCTTATGAGGATTATATGTAACAATGGTTTGATGCATAATCCCATGTTGACGAAGATAGTTTTCAAATTCATTAGAAGTGTATTCTTCTCTATTATCACTAGAAGAGTGGGAAAATGAGATTGTGCTTTATTTTCAATTCACAAATGAAACTTATTAAATGTTTCAAATCCTTCAGGTTTGTGCTTCAATAAATAAACACAACACATCCTAGTGTAATGATCAATAAAATTCATGAGATATTTATTACCATTTGCAGAAAAAAACATGCATGGCACCTCATAAGTCAGAGTGTATCAACTCTAATTTTTCATATGCTCTAGAATTGCACTGATGGAAATGTTGCTTATTATGTTTTCCAAGAGTATAAGAATCACACTGTTTCAACTTCTTTGGAATGGTGGGAAAACCAGAGACACAATTTTTCTTCAACAAATGAAGACTATCATAATTGATATGCCCATATCTAGAATACCATAAAAGACTGTATGAACAATGTACATTTTTCATGCTCAGAGTGGTATGCAACATTCTAAGCCCTTGCAGATGTTCCTTTCAGCTTCTACAATCTCTCATCTTCCCATCAAATCACGATGACTTGGTTGTTAGATGATTTCCTTCTCTCAACTTTCCCATCAAATATGTGGATGGAATGGCCTTGTTGTTGAATGTGTGCAAGAGAAAACAAGTTTCTGTGCAACTTTGGAAGACACAGGACATCATGTAATAGAAATTTAGGGAGGGACATGCAATTTGAGCCTGATGGTACCAACTTCCTTGGGTTTGAGGTTGGATTTATCTGCACAATATCTTACGCCATCTACATTGTCATTCAATTCTCCAAAGAATTATTTTGTAAATTTCATGTGGTAGGTTGCGCTAGTGTCAAGCATTCAGGTATCTCTCTAAGATGTAAATGAAGTATAACTTCATTTATGCCAACATTATAGTTTTCATCAATGAAATGAGTAGATTCAGGAGCTTTACTAGACTCATGTGCTTTACCTTTATATTCATTATGCTCTTTTTTATCTATGATATTCTCCCATGAAAATTTTCATGTCCTTCTTGCCACAACAAACACATTAAAAATTAGGTCTATCACCACAGTTATGTCTACACCCATTTCCTCTATGGTTCTTTCTTCCACATCCTTTTTAGCCTCCATATCCTCTAGAATAATCATGTGGTTTATTCTTCCCTTTCTAATAAAGGCACAAGGTCTTTCTAGCGCGATAAAATACCTTATTTCCAAATACTATCTCTTTTTGCAGTCTTCTCCACGAAAGTGTCAAATTTGAGGTGTTTCATTTGGACACAAGCTTGAAGTGACTCAAGATAGTGTGAATATATGGGGTAAAACACCTTGATTAAGGAAGTGAGGGGAGGTTCTAATTTCACACTAGTGGCTTCAATTTCATGCATTATGGATTTAATCATAGATGCTACAACCATGGGATCATTATCCTTCAACTCTAAATTGACAAGATTCATTAGTAATTGAATTAGCTCCAATTATGAATGTAAGCCATACAAATATTTAAACTTCTTCAAAGAATCATAATAATTCTTAGCATAAGAGATATGTCGACTCATGTCTTCACTCACTGTAGCAAAAATTAGAGCATATGACTTCTTGTCTCTGCTCTTCCATGCTGCAAGCTCTTTCTCTGCTATAGGCTTTACTTGTTCATTATCACTTCCTCCTTCACAAATTCCACCCCATAGATCATTGAAGATGAGGGTATGCTTGATATTTCTTGATCATTCTGTATTATGGATGATGAGTATTTGATACCATGGAACACCAATTGCACAGTCAAATAAGTCTTGATCTAGTGGAAAGATAAGAAACCGGAAGATGCCATTTAGGAAATTGAAGGGATTTTCAACCAATTTCCTCACCTTTATACTTGAAGACAATGGTTCTCTTAAAGGAAGAGGGAATTTTAGGGTGATACCCTAAGCCCCTTTAGGATTTAGTCAAGTAATGTATGCGACCATCTCTTTTGAATAAGGCCCAATAATTAATAGTGAACAATTAATTAATGTAAACATGGTCTCTCTATTAATTAAGGCCCATTAGGTAGTTGGTGCTATTATTTATTGGACCAAGTCAAATAGTTAATATTTTGAGGTATTGAAAGCTTTTTTAAAGAGATTTGAGGCTATGGATTTTTTAATTAAGAATTATTGCATTGGAACTCTGTTTATGTGGAAGATCACCTAGACTTGATAGGCGAGTGAACATTGCTTCTTGAATTGATATCATAATATAAGAGTTATTTTTGCAACATCTCTCTTTTCTATTGGATTGTATTTGGTTATTTTGTACAATAATTTTAGGTTTATAACATCATAATATTTGTATATCTTGTTGTTTTGAGTTTTGCATGTTAGGCCAATGAAAATATCTCTATAAATTGCAACGTTCTTCCCAACACCAAAGTTCACAATTATTCAATAAATATGAGCTTCTCTCATCAATTGAAATATCCCTCCCTATGGTCTATGCTACTTTCCCAACTTGTAGAGTATCCCATCATGAAGATGATATTCATTTCCTTTTTGTTCACAACTATTTTATCCTCTAGCTGATGAAATAAATCCCAAAATACGCATCCTCCCTATAATCTTCCGTCAACAATTCATGTGTTAAGTGATGAATCCACATAATAACTTCCACAATGACAAAATTTTGCATGATTTTCTTTGAGAATACATTGACAAGTTTATGTGTCACACCTTTTTTGTATTTAATAAGCATGTGGAATTGTTGCGAAAATCCCATTCACTTATAATGCCTTGCCTCCGACATTTGTCTTTTACTTTGCTAGTATTACAATGGTTGGTTGTCAATGTGGATGATGACTTCATTCCTCAAGAGATTATGTTTCCATTTCTTCACTACTTAGAAGTGGGGAAAATATATCCTTGTCATAAGTAGGGTAGTTCATCATTGTCTCATGAAACAAATCTAAATGGTGGGAAACTAGGATTCCTACTTGCATAATGTCTGTTCCTATCACATATTCAATAGCATCAATATTATACCATCAAGAAATTAATTTGCATTAATTTTAATTTCAAAACGTTTTTTACAAATTAGGCATCGCCAACACTTGTGCTTGAATGATTTTTTAAAGACCTTTGCCATTGTTTTCCCTAATGAAAACTTTCCCATTTTTCTATTTTGGCATGCAATGGTGTAACTATTGCTGAAAATGATGAAATGAACTTCCTCAAATAATGAGTTACTCCAATGAATCTTCTTTGTTAGACACAATGGCTCACCGAGAGGGGGGAGGGGAGGGGGGTGAATCAGTGAGTTCAAATTTGAACTTCTTCATACTCTAAAACTTAAGTCATCATTTCACATTCAATTCAACATTATATTCATCAATAGACTATGCTTCAATAATCAATTCATTCATCAAATAAAACACATAATCATCAACACATCGCACAAGAGACACGCCATATAATATTGTAATCTTTTTTTATTTCAAAAGGCTGTGACTGTGAGGAAATTCAACACCAACTGAAACAAAGAGCCCAACTCCTTATCTAGGACCCTGCCTAGTTTTTCTTAGATCCTACTAGGAAAGCATGTACAAGACCCAACTTGTATTACAAGTACATATTTGTCACATTGCATCATAAAAAAAATCACAATCACATCACCCTCATTCTGCCCATAATTATTTCATCATAGATTTGTTCACATCATCCTTCTGTCCAACTTGTCAACTCTGTCACAACCATGTCATTAATCTTGTCCACATCATCTTTCTGTCATTTCAATCAAGTCATCTTTCCTTATCACTGATGCCACTGTCCAAGTCAATCGATAAATGTACAAATCACTATCATCAACTTTCCAAGGAAATGCATGCCAATAGAACTTCCTATCACACATTTCACCAAACAACCAATTGTTGCTCATCATGTTGTCATTGTCATCACTATCATATCAACTTGTCAAGCCAATAATTAAAGAAATTCATCATAGGTATGTTTCGTCATCAAGGATTTGCTTATGTCAATGTACTACTCATTGCTCATATACAAGAATTCAAGAATCTGTTCATACCAAGACTTCAAGAATACTTTTGGTTCTTATTATCCACATAAACTTATCTCGGCTACTATTCCAAACTTAGAACATTCACGACTTCAGTTGAACACTGCTGGTCACAATCGAGGTATTATCAACATGAAATAAACCGCTAGTACAGGAGACCACTTCTATCACAAGTAAACTTCGCTGCTAATAAACTATTGCTGTTACATCCCTCAAAATTCTCCATAAAACCACCAAAATCAGAACTCTAAGTATACTTCACGAACTACCCTTAAAAAAAGTCACAGTTGCGAGCTCTTTCCACTTCAAAAATTATACACTGCTGTAGAAGCTCGGGTCTGAGGTAGCCTCAGTCAAGCTCCACGAATTTCCTCAGTGAGCCCTCGAAGTTCCTTAGAGAAAATCAAAATTTCTTCATTCAAAAAATGAATTTTGATAGAGTATTTATAGTGATTTTTCGCTATAATTTGGAGTCGACCTATCAAAAACTAAAACAATTTATTTGTTTATTTTTATTTTTATTGTGGAGCCGACTTAAGCTTCAAATATTGGTTTATTCCATTCAAAAAGTATACATATGGTTTCACTTGGTTCATTGCTGCTTACTTCCATGCTTCATGGAGTGCCTATAGAGGTTGTTTAACCTTCCGTATAGGATTGAAGTGTAGTCATTGTTGGGGCTTTCAATAACCAATGTTCCCAGGTTGAAAGGTCATTAAAACACTTTGCATAATTATTTCTTTGGTCATTCTTTAGGCTGTTGATATATATGACTCATAGATGTATTCGTGCTTGGATGTTAGGGCTTTGACAAGAACATTAAGATGTCTTTTTAAGTAATCTTCAAATGACCACAGTATGGGTCATTTGACTCATTAGGTATTTCAATGGCTTTAATACCCACATCCAATGTCCTTGTGCTTTGTCATCTCTTTCCATCCACACACTTGCTTGCTTTGTCTTTATGTCATGTCATCATACTTCACCTTTGTCATTAATGTTGTTATCAATGAAAATCATAGACAACCATATTCATCAATCTCCCCCTTTGTCATTGATGACAATCTCATCCAACTTTCCCCCCCCTTTGACATTAATGACAGAGGGCCAATTAGCCATTTAAGGCTTCACAATACCCATTTTTTTTTAGCTTTGAATTCATCATTTTAACTTTTGATCCGAGCTTTGGATCATCTTCAAATTTCACATAAGTGTAGACACTCCCCCTATCTGATATGCTGCTTCAAACTTCATCAGGGTTTTGTCTAGTAAATTCATAAATGGCACTATGAAATCACTGCATATTGTCCTTGCTCCCCCTATCAAGTGTACTGCTGTAGCTGCTTAGAACAAGCTCTCCCTTGGTCTTCATTTTATTGTATTGAAAAAGTCAAGTTATGCTACTGCTGAAGGTGATCAAAACTTAGATAGAAATGTGTGCACGCAAAACCCAAGTCATCTAGCCCAAATTAAGAGAGATAAGACACATGTAGCTGTATTCATAAGTCTTTTAAGCTTCACTTTTCTATGCACTAGGGCTTCCTTATAGCATAGGAGAGCATGCATCAATATTTGTTGATTTTTGTACCTAGGAAAGAGTTCCCCTAGGTGAATTTATCCTTAATCACTTAAAAGGGGAAAATAAAGTGACCCTTGCATTAAATGACTTGAGATGAGCATTTACTATGACTTTAGAGAATAAAGTCACTTTTTGATAAATTTAAGTGAGCGAGTGAATTTAATATTTATGAGATTTAAATGTGAGCATTTAATCTCATCCAGTGATCTAATATAATCTCCACTGTTGGAATAGATGAACCCTAGGGTTATCACCAAAAAGGCAAGGAAATGCCATTTCACTTACTTTTTGAGAAAGAGAGTGAAGGAGAGAGCCGAGAGAGAGAAGAGCCATTTTTTTTTTCTGAGAAAGAAGAGAAAACACCAAAAAAAACAAGTTTTTCTCTTGGCATGCATTTTGAGGAAAGGACAACAGCAGAGAGGGCACATAAATCGAGGAGAGGACAACAACATTTATTGCTGGTTTGTACAGTTCATACGGTACGATTTTAAGTACAACATGCATGATTTTCGAGGCAGATTTTTGGGCACGATTTTCGGGGAAAAAATTCCTGGGCATGGATTTCGAGCTTCGTACAGTCAGTCAGTACAACAACACATAAATCGAGGAAGAAAATAGAAAAAATTTGAGTTTGATTTTTCCTGTTTGACACGAAAAACGAGGCAGAAACTTTTCATCCGGTTGAGATAAGTTGGTTTGAAAATATCTGAGTTTTGCTGTAATATTTTCCTGAAAATAAAATCTCTCTCTCTCTCCTAACAGGTTTTCTCCTTGTGGGTTTTTCTTGGGCAAGTTGCCAAAAATTAAGGTGTCTGAAAATTTCATGGTGTGCATTTAATTTTTTTTCTATCATTAAAGTTGAGTTACAACAGTGCTTATTTCAATCTGAAATTTTATGTAATTTCCAGCCTTATGCATTTCTGGGTTGGGAATTAAACTGAGATAATTTTTGACATTTAAACCGGTGGCTAAAACTGAGAAAAAATTACATGGTATCAGAGCTGAGTGGGGAAGAAAATTAATTTTTGCAGATAGAAAAGTAATTTCCAGAATTCAAAAATTTTCTTTTGATAGTAGCAACATTTTGTTGAAACTTTTTTTTTGAGAAATATGACTTCAGTTGGTATAAGAATAAAGGAAAGGCTTGATGGGGATGGGAATTTTATTCTGTGGAAAGATAGGATTTTGCTTGTGTTGGAGGAAAATGAGTTGTGGGAGGAGGTAGTCAGAAATACTACAACTAATCCCCTTGCTATTCCCGCTTCCATTGATGCGGTAGCATTGGATGCCTTCAACAAGAAAGATATTAAGGACAAGAGGATTGTCCTAGAAGCTGTTAAAGAACATGTGATTCCACACATTTCAGGGAAGGATCGTGCACATGAAATGTGGAGTTCTTTGATCGGTTTGTTTCAAAGTTCAAACGAGAATAGGAAAATGGTTTTGAGGGAGAAGCTGAAGAGTATCAGGATGGTCAAAGGAGAGGTTATGTTGTCTTACCTTACTAGAATCTCTCAGGTGATAGATGAGCTTGCAACAGTTGGGTAGGTTGTTCCTAATGCAGAGCTAGTGTGGACAATCATGAATGGGATGTCAAAGCCTTGTGATGTGTTTATGGAGGCTTTGGTATCTAGGGAGACCTTACCTACATGGGATAGGATATGTGATGGTTTTTTCGAGGAGGAGACTCGGAGGGGTCTTGTGTAAGGCATTGCTTCTACTAGTAGGGAGGATGAGGAGGATGTGGCCTTGACAACAAAGGGGAAGAAGAAGAACAAGAAGGGTCCCAAGAAGGGTGAGGCCAAGTAGTAGGATGGGAAAAATAAGGATCTGAGCACTGTAAAGTTCTTTGCTTGTCAAAATATGGGACACTATGCTGGGAAGTGTCCAAAAAACAAGAAGAAGAAGCAACAAACAATAGCTTCAATGGAGGTTGATGATTTTGTAGCGAGATTTCAGAGAGAGTTTTCTCTGTGCACTAGACATATTGATAGAGAGAGAATATATTATCACTAGTGCGAATGTTGATAGAGAGAGGGAGTTTTCCTTGTTGACAGGCCATTCCTATAGTGCATCTACTTCTAGCACTTGGTATATTGATAGTGGAGCTTCGAGCCACATGACAGGTGCTCGAGAGATGTTCTTCGAGCTTTCATAGATAGAGACTGATGTGGAGGTGGTGTTGGGAGGTGAATGAGCAGTTACAGTAGTTGGGAGTGGGACCATTACCTTTCAGAGGGAGTCTATGAGTCCCATGGTGTTGAGAGATGTATTGTATGTACCTGGGTAGAAAAAGAACTTGGTTTCAGTTTCCATGATTGAGGATCAAGGTCTTGGGGTGTCCTTCCTAGATGGACATGTGCGTGTGTTTCCCAAGACTACATGACCATCTGCTTCATTTTCCATTAGAGTTAGATGTAGGAAACTGTACAGGCTCTTATTTCAGCCTTAGCATGCTTTGGCACATAGCAACAACAACGAGCTTTGTGAGATATGGCATAGGAGGATGGATCACTTGCATCATCCATCTTTGGGGTTGTTGAGACATATGGTTAAGGTTTACCTGAGTTCAGCTTAGAGAATAGTGATGTTTGCAGGGGGTGTGCTTTGGGAAAGTACACCAAGACTTCTTTTCCTAGCAGTGATAGCAGGTCAGCATGGATTCTTGACTTGATACATTCATATTTTTGTGGACCGATGTCATTTGTTTCCTTGATAGGGTATGAGTACTATGTGACATTCATCGATGATCATCTCAAGAAGACTTCGATCTACTTATTGAAGAGCAAGAAATCTGAGGAGGTCTTGCAGAGGTTCCAAGAGTTCAAAGCTCTTGTGGAGAACCAGACAGGGAGGAAGATACGGGTTCTCAGATTGGATAACGGGGGTGAGTATACCTCCAAGTAGTTTGATGGATATTGCAGACAAGAGGGTATTAGGAAGCAGTTGACGGTTCCATACACTCCAGAGTAGAATGGAGCTGTGGAAAGGAAGAAGAGGTCTATTGTTGGAGCATCATGTTATAGCAGATTTCACCACTCTAGGTGAATCACACATTGTATGACCTTCCCCTGTCCTGCTGCAGACTCATTAGCCCCTATGGACCACTTTTTGTCTTTTGATGTTTCCTTGATCATCCCCAAAAACATATGAAAAATGATATACGCGGCTTTTAACCCGATAACCGCGTACATACGCGGGTTTGAGCCCTATAACCGCGTACATTGGGATGTGTGCATAATCCAAATCCTTTTGGAGTTTTCCTTGACATGTATCTGACTCATATGACTCCTAGCCTTCCATATGCCTTGAGATCGCACGGATTCGACCTTTCAATATCCCTTTGAAAGCTATATAAGGAACCCCTTGGTACATTGAAAGCATAAGAGAGAATTGTGAGCAAAGAAACTATAGTCCATTGTTGCCAGAACTTATGCTTGAGTCTGCATCCCTTTTCCCCTTGGAGCACTTTTATGTTCTTCCCAAGATTTCCTTTTGCTTGTGAGCTTGCTATCGAGAGATGGAGGCCCAAGCGAGGGATTCAGTTTCTCCGGTTCGCAGACGTGCTGTCAGAGGTTGTATCTATCTTGTAATCTCTGATTTATATTAATAGAAATATATTTTCCTGTCCAATGATGTGTATTTGAATGAATATTTTATCCATGGGATTATGTCAAATGCTTTTACATTATTGGTTATATATGCTAGAATAGATCTAACACCATGATATATAGTATGCTTGTATTGTTTACTTGTTGTTGAGGAAGTGATATCACAATTCAAGTTGAAGATTGGAAAGCTCAACGGCGATCTACTTCAACCGTCCGGAATAAGGTACGAGGTATGATCCTTTAGTGTTAGACATTTAATTTCTATTGCATATAGGAAAAGATTGATTTCTAGAGTCAAGCTGTCTGTTGTGGTACCCCAAGCCATAGGAATTTCTCTCCATAACAGAATTGGTGACTCCACTGGGGAGTTCCTAGTAGTTGTCCTTTGGGGGTTGATTTCTCAGCATTCAATGTATTTGAATTGCTCTTTCTCTCTTGTTTTTGTGTCGGGTCTGGGGGCATGTATGCCTGGTAGAGTCTGATTGGTGTGAAGTTTGTCTCAGCCTGTCTGTTTTCCTTGATTTTATGCACCTTTTCTTCCTATACGTGGGTTTTTGACTTATAGTCGCGTATACATGCGGATGCCTCTGCGATTTCTGCGTATACACGTGGGTTTACTGCGAACAATCGCGTATACCCTTGGTTTTGCCTTTTTGTGGAAGATAGTTGGTTGCTGGGTGAATTTTGGTACTTGCTGAGTCTCCTTTGGCACTGCCTGAGTCTGTTTGACCTCTGTTTCTGACCAGAAACGTTTTTTTTTTAGCCTAAATTTTTTTATAGGAAAGTTCTTGTCATGGCATTTTTGATTTTTTGTTTGAGATTAGTGCATTAGAGTTCTTTTACATTAGTGCTTTGCTTGAATGCTGTTTATGTGTGCTTGCAGAGTCTGGGGGTCGTAGAATCATTCTTTTGCTTTTTGCATGTCTTTTATTTTCAAAAAATCCAAAAACATTTGCTTATCATCATGCATTGCATTTTGCACTTTGCATTGTACTTGCACTAGATCTAGATTTGCTTTGGAGTACTAGTTAGGACTTCATATAGGAAAATTTGCATTCATCATTTGAAGAAGAATTGTGCATTTCACGTAGTAGCATACCCTGTTTTCATGGACACAATGCATTTGCATTGATTGTTAGGTGTGCATTTTACTTCTTGTTGCGTCATAACATCACTAGTTGCACGACCATATCCTATTTTTGAGTAATAAAGCCAACTAAAATCAATGCTAAATAAAATGAATTACACTCTTTTCTTTTTTACAGTGCACCAACAAGCTTAGGTTTTAGGATCTTGGAATAGTTCATTGTAAGTTAATTCTCCAAGATCACTAAACAACAACATTTAGGTGTCTGTCTAGGTGAGTGTGTGAAATCCTTGGTATAACCATTGTTCTCAGGATCCTCCTCTCAAACGGGAGTTAATCACGAGGCAGTGTGAGCAGTTATTGATTGGGATGACCCCTAGTCATAACTGAGTAGCACCGGAGATATTTCCAGGATTGTATTCGTATCTGGGGGCTCTTTGGAGAGTTTTGGGCTTTGCTACCCTGTCCATACGGTCAATCCCGCCTATGATTGTCTGCCTGATCTTTCATTATATTGAGGTGACCTTAGTGGCCTTACCTAGGATATCGAGGGGGTACTTGTAGAGGTTATTCTGCAGGTGTCCCGGCCAGGTTGGGGTCGGACAGCACAGTCGCTTTACGCGTTGAAGCTGAGGGCCACAATAATTGGTTACGTACCTCCACTTGTTGTGTATGGGAGTCTTAAGCCTCTCCTAGGTGAGACATACCTGCTTCATTCGGGAGCTCACTTATCCAGCCCTTGTTTGCTTGCATTTGGCTTTAGATTTTGTTAGTGATTGCTCCGTGCACGCTAGTTGGCCTAGGGTTTGCGTAAATAGAGAGTCTTTGCTATTTTTTGAGTCATTGTGGATTCGGGTGTGGTTCTGCGCCGTTCTCGACGTTTAGCAAGACTTCCACCTTCTACTTCTCCTCCTCCTTTGGGAGAGAGACCTAGACGGTCCAGGCGGACTATGTCACACATTGATTCACACACCATGGGGGATTCTTTAGAAGGTATTCTTGAACCACCTCCTCCCATTCGTGTCGACGATGGGGAATTTACTCCTACTTACGATCCTTCACCCGACTTAGCTAAGTTAGGTCCTGTGATTTCTGAGATAGGAGACATTCATGATAGACCTACTCACTCTAGGGCTGATTCCCCATTGACGCGTTACCGGTATGGAATGCCAGAGGACGCCGATACTCAGTTTGAACCCGCCACTACTAGCTATGGTAGTTATGGCATGAC
This sequence comes from Pseudotsuga menziesii, assembly GCA_001517045.1. NCBI lineage: Eukaryota > Viridiplantae > Streptophyta > Pinopsida > Pinales > Pinaceae > Pseudotsuga > Pseudotsuga menziesii. The sequence goes on along the minus strand of LPNX011160446.1, from coordinate 1,055,227 downwards.
TGGTTTTCCTATGCATGATTTGGCATTTCATGTCTAATCTGACTTTGAGCCTAGCACTATGCCTGGGGGCACTCTCATTCCTTACCATGCGGAGAGGTTTGGGAGCACTAGTCACATTGCACCTTCCGTCCCAGTGGTGGAAGCTACATCTTATATCTCTCCTAGGTCTAGAGTTAGTGACCCTATTAGGATACTTGACCCAAGACGGGTGATGATAGGTGGTAGTACATATCTTATTACTCAAATTCCTTCGTCTTCAGCCCCTAGTTCTTCAAATGTCCACCCCCCACCTTATTCACGTGGTCCTTCGAGTCGGCACATGGTTACGAGTCAGGTCCGTACTGCGGTTACTAGACCGATTGTGTCTCAAGTTTACATACCACCCGTTGCTTCGGGAGGTTATGTTCATGCTTGTAGAGGTCATATTACTACTTCCGTGGCATATATCCCTACTTACAGTATGTATATTCCTACTTCCGGAACCTATCTTCCTACCTACGAAGTGTCTCATGGGGAATCGCATGCGATGACCTATGGACCCTATTATGGGACACGGTATGGACATGTTTCTTCACCTTATGGAGGCAGGTATTCACAACCTGCTTATTCTCCTAATTACGGCTTTGTAGCTCCTACTAGTCAAGGTCCACCTCATTATGGTGCTTCCATGCCACCCTACACGGGTCATACGGGAGGAGGGCACTATGGCCAAGGTCATGGTGGAAACCAAACCTATATGAACCAGGGAGCGGTCCATAGACCTCATCATCCTAGGCTCCCTTTCCTCGCAACGCTTAATCTTCCTGACTTATCGAGACTTATGAACGATCCTCTGGCTCATGACCCGGCTTGGCCGGTTGTCCCTACCAAGCTTCCTTCGGACATACCTAAGTTCGAAGGCAAACCGGGAGAGGATCCGAGCGAACACATTACTATGTTTCTGTTGGTAATAACTCCCGATTCATTATTCTATTCATGGCTAAGCATTCATTTATACATTCATGTGACGGTTGTGTTTCACCTTCCGTCCAGCCTTTTCGGCTTCCAACTATTCCTATTTATTTATTTACAATATTATAATCCCTAACGGATTATATTCTAATAATCCCCCTCTTAATCTAAA
>LPNX011160446.1:1007184-1051944 GCA_001517045.1 Pseudotsuga menziesii | reverse complement strand
CTTATTCCCATTTGCTGAAGGAGTTGGCATTGGGCCACACAAATCAGAATGTACTAGTTCTAATTTCCTACTTGCTCTGAAATTAGATTCATGGAATGGAAACTTACTATGTTTCCCTAAAATACATGCATCACATTTATTCTTCTCTTTAGGAATGATAGGCAAGCCAAATACACCATTCTTTCTCAACAAACGAAGATTGTTATAATTTAGATGACCAAACCTTGCATGCCACAATGAGCTAGATGACATATTACCTTCTACATGCTGAGAGAGGTAGGCATAGTTCTGAAATCTTGCGGATGAACCCTTGAGCTTCAGTAGCTTCCCATCTTCATATCCAGTCATGATGACTTGGTTGTCAGAGGACTTTCTTATTTCAACGATTCCATCAAACATGTGGATGGGATGGCCTTGCTATCGAATTTCCACCATGGACAGCAGGCTTCTCTGCAACTCAGGAAGATAGAGAACGTTCTTCAACAAAAAAATCAGGGAATCCAGGCATCTTCAGTCGAATGGTGCCCATTCCCTTTGGTTTAATACTTGATTTATCTGCAAAGTAAACTATGCCATCTATTGTTTCATTCAGTTCTTCAAAACAGTCTTTTCTAAATGTCATGTGTGATGTTGCACCAGTATCAAGTAGCCAACAATCTTTATAAGAGGAAAGAGAAGTCATTTCATTAAATCCAAGATTACAATGTGCAACAATACAATGAGCAGAATCAGAAGATTTACTAGCATCTTGATGTTTATTATCATCTTTCTTTTGGCTGTGCTTGTCTTTGATGGAGTCCCATGAAGCCCAACACTGATCTAATGTGTGCCCAGTTTTTCCGCAATGCTTGCACTGCAAATCTGATCTTTTGGTGAAGTTATTTCTGCCCCCTGTGCCTCTGAAGTTTCTTCTTCCTCGTCCTCTTTTGCTGCTTTCTCCTTTGGCATGATCTTTGGATTGGTCTTTGGCATGGTTCTTTACTTTTTGAGCAAAGCAAAGTGATTCTCTAGTAGGCTCGGTTGTCTTCTTACCAAAGGATTTCTCTCTGTCAGCTATCTTTTATACCAAGGTGTCAAATGTCAGTGATTTGAACTTGTCACTAGCTTGCAATGACTCAAGATAGTTGGAGTGAGTAGGATACAATGATTTTACAAATGCTGCAAGAGGAAGATCTAGCTTCATACTAGAGGCTTGAATCTTGTGCATGATGGCTTTGATTTCAGAGGCAACTAACATAGGATCATTGTCTTTTACTTCAAGACTGAATAATTTTAACATTAGTTGAATAACTTCCATTTCACTATGTGAATCATATAGTTCTTTTAATGTTTTTAATGCTTCAAAACATGATTTTGCAGGCAATATGTGCTGGCTCACCTCTTCACTGACAGTGGCAGTGATTACAGCTAAGGATTTCTTGTCTTTTTTTCTCCAAATGGCCTTCTCTTTTTCTGATTCTGGAGGTCCAGGGTCTGTGGTTATGGTCTTTCCGGCTACTGTCTCTATTGTGGTGCCTTCACAAATGCCGTCCCAAAGGTCATTGTAGATGAAGGCAGATTTGATATTCCTCCACCATTCTGAATAGGTGTCTTTTCCAGTGAGAGTGGCACCGACTATAGATGATATAGATTGCATTTTTTTACAACTGCCAGTGTAATTTTCAAAAAGAAATAAAAAAAATAATAACCTTGCAGGTCTACAGTCTCTGCCAAGGTGAATACAATGCAAGTTTATAGCAAATATATCAGATAGATACAAAATAAATCACTGTCAGTTGGATTCTTTATATCAGTCACTGGAAATATATAGCATACAACATTTGCACATATCCGTCTCTAGAAATAGATGATATTCTTCACCATAAAACACAGTCTTCAGCAGCATACAACTCAGCCTTCAGCAGCCTACAACTCGGCCTTCAATAGGTTTTCAGCAGTCTAGGTTTACAAAGCTCAAAACACCAGCAACATATAAAAGTTTCCAAGCAGTATATATATTTAATGCATATATATCAGTAAGCATTTATCAGTCTATCTTCAATTTTTATATCAATCAATAGAATAAAACCAGAAGATTTAATTATTCTTCCAAGGCAGCCTTTAAGTAGAATGCAGCCTTCAAAATAGTCCCCAGACTCTCTTCAACGCAGCCACCAGTAAACAGTCTCCACGCTCAACGCAGTCACACCAATCCTACCTCATTTATCAATAGGCAGTCTCCAATAGTGATACAATAGTGCGCAGTGTTCACAAAAAATCAGTCTAGGGTTTGTGCATTCCCCAAAAAAAATCATCTCCAACACAAGATGCAGTCCATGCTCAACATATATTAGTGAAAGCAAATCAATCCACGCAGATATAAACTCAACACAGTATTATATAGCTAGCTCAAAACACAGCTATCTCAAAAAATATATGAGTCACAATATATATCAATATATATCAGTCTTCAAATGAAATCGCAGCTCTGATTATAAACTCATGAGTGGGTGTAACAGGTCGCATTCTACAGGCTCTCCACGCAGTCTTTAATCTCCACGCAGTCTATCAATGCATTCTTCAGTCTTCACGTAGTCTATCAACACTTCAACGATTCTCAGGCTCAAGTTTCATGCCGGTCTCCTCCACGTAGTCTCCTCCAGGAAGATGCAGGCTCCACGCACAACCTTCACATCTCCACGCAGCAATCTTCACATCTCCACGCAGCAAGCATTATAAATACAAAGTTGCAGTAGAAGATTACAATTCATACTGATATATCATATATATATTACGTGACTGCGCAGAGGGAGGAACGTTTGGAGTTTCCCAAGAACATTCAACAGCTTCTTGTAAAGATTTCTGATTCAATGTCACACGAGCCCAGTAAGCTCCTGCGAGGGAGATGAGATGTATGTAGAGGTTGCAGGAGATTCAATGGCGATCTGGCAAGCAAACTGTTGATTTCAATTGAAAAGGGTCTCTATGCAGAAAAAAATTAGGGTTTCCAGTACAGCAAAGGGAGGTCGCTCACATTTGAAGGCCACGACTCTCAATATTACATAAATACATCTGCAAGCATAAACTCCAGCACAACGCAGACCTGTGTAGCAGGTCGCAGCCCACCAGAAGAGAGCCCACAGAAATTAGAGATAACTCCCTCATGAAAACGCAGCAGAAGAATAACTCAGGATTAGGGTTAGGTATTGCATGCACGCAGAGACTGGATTTCTCATGCCACTGGCAGACTGATGGAGTAGTTTGGCAATGGACTGGCAAGCAGAATGACAATGGACAGAAATGCAGCAGGAGTTATGGCAAACAGCCCTGCTCTGATACCACTTGTTGGTAATAATTCCCGATTCATTATTCTATTCATGGCTAAGCATTCATTTATACATTCATGTGACGGTTGTGTTTCACCTTCCGTCCAGCCTTTTCGGCTTCCAACTATTCCTATTTATTTATTTACAATATTATAATCCCTAATGGATTATATTCTAACAGTTTCACCTATGGTGCTCTTCGAATTCATTACATCAGGACTCAGTCCGTTTGAGACTATTTCAATGCACCCTCACAGGGCCTGCTGCAAAATGGTATATAGAGTTACCTAGGGGTTCTTTTACTTTGTTCGACGATCTTGCGATGACTTTTATTAATCACTTCCAGCTACCAGTGCACTATGACGTTGGTACTGAACTCTTGTCGACATTTCGGTAAGATAAAGCCACCCATATTTCTGATCATATTCAGGAGTGGCGTAGACGGAAGAGATTAATTAAAGCCTTTATACCGCCCGAGTTCCTTCTCGAGTGGTTCCTCAAGTTGTTATTGCCATATATAGCGAAGGATGTTTCCACATCCGGAGTGCAGAATGAGGAACAAGCGACTTGATCTATGCTCAGTCTGGTTTGTTGTATGAGATTATTCCCAACGCTCCTCATTCTAGTTTCGATCCCAAGGTCAAACCTGGACCACATGCTGATGGCATTGTGGGTTGTGCAAGTGCAAAACTTGTGGATTCGGTTGCAAAACAAGTTAGTCAATTGTCGCTCAACCAATATACTTCGGGACAAGCTACAGCTTCATCTCAACCTACCCAAACGACGAATGTACTTTCGGTGCAATCGTCGGACCAGAAGGGTAACCAGCAGCCCGGACGGAATAGAAAAGAGGGTAAGAATAATAATAGAAAGGGTGGGAATAAGAATGAGAATGCTACCAATAATGACAAGAATGGTAGAAATGCTGGGGGGGACAAACAAGCTAAACGTAAGGTTAAGTTTCCTTGTAAGTTATGTAAGGATGATCACCTCACTTACTTGTGCCCTCGGATTGATGAAGCTTCGAGATTTTTAGCACAAGGCCCAGCTGTGCTAACGAACCCTTTACCAAATAACCAGAATATGAACTCAAAGTCCCATGACTAGTCCAGTGAGAATGATCCACCTGAGACTAGTGCTCATGGGTGCATTAACATGGTCCGTGCTGCGAAAGTTGTGACTCATGCGAAAGATTATGGTTCGTCACAACCCAACCTAGGAAAAGAGCTTGATCCACCAAGGTCCCCTTTGCATATTGAGAAACCTACAGATAAACCTGAGACTGTACCTCGCATTCCTAAGGGATTCCTTAAGCGTTCGAGGCATAATCCAAATGCCCGAGCCACCCAGAATTATTCAGTTGTCGATGATTTGGGCCACACTCCTTGTGTGATTTCTGCATTGGAAGTGCTTCAGAGTTGTCCTTCGCAAAGGAAGGCGTTGCTTTCTGCCCTTGGTGTGAATGGAGATGATTCTTCCTCGGTGATCAAATTTGAAACCGGAGGACTGCAGCCTCGCTTGCCCTACAATGTGTCTCTTTTGGTGCACGTATAATGTCTTAATATGATCGTCAAGCGTACTGTGATTGACGAGGGCGCTGCGGCTTCTGTGATGTCTTTGTCCTGTTGGAAGGGTCTGGGTTCTCCTGAGCTGTCTAAATCAGCGACTATGTTAACTGCGTTTGATGGGAGATCTTTTAGGCCGCACGACATCCTTCCTTCCCTTAAAGTTCGTTTGGGGGGGAAGACTGTTGCGATAGAGGTTGAGGTGGTTGATGCACCCCTTGACTACAATCTCTTGCTGGGTAGGAACTGGATGTATAGTATGCAAGCCGTTTCTTCTTCCTTGTTCCGCGTTGTATGCTTTCCACATAACGGGAAGATTGTAATGATTGATCAAATGGCATTCAAGAATCCGTCTATTACCGCATCTTTGGGAGCTTCAGTCCTGATCGTTGACCACTCCCAACCGGCAACTGGGAGTGTGGGTGTAGGCATGTATCCATCCCTCCTAGGAAGCTTTAGTTGTCCTGCACCGATCCTCATGATAGGATCTTGTTCCGATGAGGATTCGACATCTACGACCTCGGTGTCTTTTCGTACGACCCATATGGAAGATCCTTGGATTCTTCTTACACCGAGTACTTCGAGTGAGCCCATCGAGACGAGCATGCCATTGCCTGCAGCTATGATAGCTTATCAAGCCAATCTCAATAGTGTTGCAGAGCCTTGTTCTTCCTCTTCATGGACGGAGGAGGAAGACTCCTATGTGCTGCCGGCATGGGCAGTATAGTCTTCTCATGCCCACGACTACCTTGATATAGTTTTCCCTTCAGATGAAGCGATTATCGAGGCTATGTCGGGAGTTGAGCCACCATGGGAGGAACTTCATCATAGATCATACTTCCTTCCACCGCTTAACCGTTTGGAGCATGAGGATTATAGGGATATTCTTAGTCAGAAAGTTGGTAGGCCTGTGGTTCCATTAAGCTCTCTTAGTCCGATGGCTGATGGAAACATGGCGAACATATCGGCAATGATTCCTATCAACATTTCTCGCAATCCTGGTACAATAGAGAATGTCTATATTGGGGTGGAATGTTCCCATGCTGAGATTCTGGAATATACGAAGCTATTCAAGGAATTCCGTGATGTTTTTTCTTGATCTTATGGCGAGATGCCAGGTATTGAGCCCCGAATTGTCGAACATGAGATTAAGACTTACCCCAACGCTAAGCCTGTTTGACAACGCTTACGCGCCATGAATCCTAGGAAAGCACTCACCATTAAGGCAGAGATAGAGAAGTTGTTGAAAGCTGATTTCATCTATCCCGTTCCCTTGACGGAGTGGGTTTCAAACCCTGTTTCGGTGGATAAGAAGCAGGGAGCGATCCGCATATGCATTGATTTCTGCGATTTGAATTGTGCCTGTCCTAAGGATAACTTCCCCACACCATTTATAGATCAGATTTTGGATGAGTGTGCGGGTAGCAAGGTGTTCTCCTTTATGGACCACTTTTTTGGGTATAATCAGATCCAGATTAAACCCGAGGACCAACACAAGACTGCATTTATTTGTCCTTGGGGAACATTTGCATATCAAAAAATGCCTTTCGGCCTTAAAAACACCGGAGCTACGTTTCAGCGGGCGATGACCTTGATCTTCCACGATCTCAAGTCTATTGTTGATGTCTTTTTGGATGACCTCGCTACTCATTCTCGTATGAGAATGCGTCATCCCTATCACTTGAGATTGGTATTTGAAAGATGCCGGCACTATTTCGTTAGATTAAATCCTCATAAGTGCATCTTTTGCGTGAAGTCAGGTCGTTTGTTAGGATTCATCGTTTCGAAGGAGGGTATAAGAGTTGAACCTTTGAAGGTTGAGGCAATACTTCAATTGTCTCCCCCAAAGAATATCCATCATCTTCAGTGTTTGCAAGGCATGGCAAACTTCTTACGAAGATTTGTTGTCAAATTTGCCAATTTGACTAGAGGCTTCATGCATCTCTTGAAGAAGGATACTCCATTTGAATGGGATGAGCTAGCCCATGAGTCCTTCGATGCACTTAAGCGAGCCTTAGCATTGGCCCCAGTGATTAGTCCTCCAGATTATAGCTGTGATTTTCTATTATATGTGGACACGTCCTTAGAGATGATTGGTATGGTTTTGGTTCAAGAGGATGAGGAGCTCCAGGAGCATGTCATATATTATCTGAGCCGAAACCTTATTGACCAAGAGATTCTTTATTCTCATGTCGAGAAGCTTGATTTAGCTACCATACATGCGGTTCAACGTTTGAGACATTATATTCTCCTTCGCCAGACCTTGGTTGTGGCCCATGTCAATCCATTTCAGTTTGTCCTCACACGAAGGATGATTGGGGAAAAATATGATAAATGGATTGTCATTCTGCAAGAGTTTGATCTCGAGTTTGTTTCGGCAAAATCGAAGAAATCTTTAATCTTTGCAGAGCTTATATCGGATTTTTCGAGCGAGGCCGAGGAGTTGGTTTGTGAAGATACATTTGTTGATGAACACATCTTCTTAATCTCAATGTCAGACCCATGGTATGGGGATATCATAGTATATCTGCAAATACAGGGGACCCCTACTCACCTCTCGCGAGATGAACGAAGACGATTACGTCACGTCTCTAAGAATTACCTTATAGTGGACAATACTTTGTATCGCCGTGGGGTAGATTCCATTTTACGACGTTGTTTAACTCACGACGAGGCTGAGGTTGTGCTGAATGATTGCCATGGAGGGGCGTGTGGTGGTCATTTATCTGGGCTTTCTACAGCTCAAAATATTTTGAGAGTGGGTTATTTCTGGCCATCGATCTTTAAAGATTGGTTTGATGTGGTCAAGAGGTGCCACCCTTGCCAGGTGTTCGCACGTAATATGCGCTCGAAATCTACCCCGTTACATCCCATTATCACCGCTGGTCCCTTCACTAAGTGGGGGCTTGATTTTATGGATTGCAACCCAGCCTCGGCTGGGGGGCACCATCATATTATAGTGGCTATTGATTACTTCATGAAATGGGCTGAGGCTATGCCTACAGTAAAATCTGATGGTGAGACAGCCGTTCACTTTGTATTCAACCAAATTATTACTCGGTTCGGGATTCCAAAAGAGCTTGTCACTGACCATGGCTCGCACTTTCAGAACCATATGATGGAAGAGTTGGCATCCAAGTTAGGGTATAAGCAAGAACACTCCTCTTCTTACTACCCTCAAGTGAATGGATAGGTTGAGGCAGTGAATAAATCACTCAAATCCATTCTCCAACGAACCATCGCACAAAGCAAGACGAATTGTCACATTATGTTATATCCTGCTTTGTGGGCATATCCAACCACGGTTAAGACTGCCACTGGTTTTTCTCCATATCAGCTTGTACATGGAGTGGAGTCGATATTGCCAGTTGAATGCGATATTCCTTCGTTGAAGCTAGCCGTATAACTCTTACCAGACACTCCACCTTTGGAGGAGCGTTTGGTTCACCTTGAGAAACTTGATGAGCAGCGTCGAGATGCCTTGGTGGCTCTAGAGGTTAATAAACGTCGTGTTAAGGTCCAGTATGATAAGTCTATCCATCCAAGAGTGTTTAGTGAAGGAGACTTGGTCCTTTTGTGGGATCAACCCAAATAACCCTTGGGGGCAGGGAAGTTTAATCCTATGTGGCATGGTCCTTACGTGGTCAAGCATGTCTTAGAGAAGGGTGCCTATGAGTTAGTGGATTACGAAGGCACAGCTTTGGCGGAGCCTAGAAATGGGCTCTATCTCAAAAGATACTATGCATGATATTTAGCCAAGGCTGCTTGTTGTATATTATTGTACAACTTTTGCATAGTTAGGTCTTTTTTATCGTGATTGGGTTTGTGATTAGTTTCTGTTTCTTTTGGCAGATGTCAATGGAATCTTCCACCTACATAGGATTCGTGGATGGTGCAAGCCGTCACACTCAACACTCATCCTCTACTGCTTGGGTGATTTATACTCCTATGGGTCAGGTATTGTCTTCAGGAGGTGTATGTCTATGGCCATCTTCCAACAATGTTGCTGAATATAGCATCGTTATTGAGCTTCTACGGGATGCCATTCTACATGGCGTTTTATCTCTTGAGGTATGTCTTGATTCAGAGTTAGTAGTGTCACAGCTCAATGGTTTGTACCATGTTAGAGATCCGATGTTATTGAGAAGGTTCTTACGTGTGAGATTGTTAGAACGAAAATTGGACAGTATAAGATATACACACATTCCAAGAAATAATAATCAAGTTGCTGACTCATATGCTAACTATGTGTTAGATTGGAATTTGTCTCATTCATAATAAATTAATCATAAACACACATTTACACATGTAAATAAATAAATTGATCACCATAGATTTTTTTTATATACATCAAAATGTGGTAATACATAGTGTCATAATACAAAATTGGGGCTTCTAAAGCCAACATCATATAATACACGGTCGTACAAAACATATACACTCCCAGGTGTCTAATCCTATCGAGGAGGAAGGGGGTTGTGATAATGGAACGTCACCACGGCTCTAGCTAGCCGTCGAAATAAACGCACCCATGCACGTGGTACACCCACCACTTGCCACTACATGGCCTCAGGCAAGTCCTCGACTTGCGCCATGGGAAATCTATGAGTCAGTCTCACAAAGTTGGTATGAATGCTCTGGAGCGTTCGCTCCACATCCACACCCATGATGTCATCTCCTCTTCCCCTCCATCTATGACGAGGGAATCCCTCTGGTCATCGTGGTCCCACATCTGCACATGAATGGTAGATGTCACTATGTATTGTCATGCAAAAACATGTCTTTTTGATTCCACATAATCAAGAAAATACAAAAAAAATTAAATAAATCAAAAATTAAAAAAAAAGAGTGAGGGTCGAGATTTGTTACCTATGTATCCATATGTCGATCCTGGTGGCAATGGCATGTCCGGATCTCCCTGGAAGTCTATCCCAGCATAGGGGTAGTCGTCTATGGCAACTATCTGTTGCCGCCACCATGGAAATAACTCAGCTAGATATGGGTTGGCCACCCTACCACCCCCCCAGTCTACGCATAGCGTCTGCCCAACATCGTTGGGCTGAATTTTGAACCCTGTGGAGAGGAATGTCCACTCTAGGGCTCAATTCTGGAACACACTTGAAGAAAAAAATGCTCAGAATGCTGCTGAACCTGAAGTTCCGTACCCTTCCTGCCTTACACTCACAGAGCTGGTGTTTCATGTTGCTCAGTAGTGTGGTACTCCAGTCATAGATGGTCGGTCTCATACACTCCACCGCATAGAACATCAACGGTCGCAAGGCCTGATGGAGTGATGCTAAGCCTGCTATCCTGCCCAGCATCAGTAATATGGCCTTTAGGCCCAACACCTATATAGAATTGATGGGGATCTAACTCCCCACCTTCTCAGTATCTGTGTAGCAGTACACGGCTACGTACTCATCGATAATAAGGCCACCTCCTGGCCCACCTCGGGAACGAAGGTTCACCACCTCCCCTCGTCTAGAAAGACCTGTGATAAAGTATATGTCCTCCACCTCTATGGTGAGGGACATCCCATCTATACGGAAGGACTCCAAGTTTGGATCCCAATAGTCTACTAGCATCTGTAGCAGTCTTGGTTTGGCCCTCAAACCACCAAGACACCAAAACTTGTAGAGTCTGCATGCACGTAATGCTTGTTGAGCCATTAAGTCGGCCCTTACTGCTTCCTCTACTTCACCATGCTCACACTCTCTCCACTCTAGCACCATCCTGCAAGAGAAATTGAAAAATTTCCCATTAGTTTACTAGAAAAGCATATGCGTAGCCTCATACGTGACTGTTTTGCAAACAACCGCGTATGTACGTGGGTTTTAGCCCCTTTTCTGTGTATAGCCAACCCTATACACGGAAAAAGCTTCGATATCCATGTGGGCCGCAACGCTCATGTAGAGATGGCCTAAAAAATTCATTTCACCATGAAAACTTACAAAAACTATATCAAAATGCAAGCTGAGAGTATGAGTAAATACCTGGAAGAAACGATTGTGAATTCCGCTAGCTAGATCTCCTGGAATTTGAAGTTGAAAATCAGAGCTCAAATGGGTAAAAGTTTCAAATGATTTATATTTTTTACTATTTATAGAAAATTTTTCAAATATTTGAAAATTTTTACCCCCTTTCCTATAGTTTCGACATTTTCTAACCATTTTGGACCATTTCTGACATAATTTGTGATGTAGAAGACCTTTTTCAGTGCCATTTCAGCCATTGGATTGACCCGTTCGTGCCGATATCAGGTATCATGTCTAAACTGGCATATAGGTTAGGTTCACCACCGTTTGCATTTTGCATGACCTTATGACCATATCATCATGTCCTTAGGTACGAACCCACTCTATTATGTCGCAGAACCTTCTTGCTGCTTTAGAAGTGGCATGAAACGAGTGGTAGAGCTTCACCTTACATGGGTACCCTAGTTAGCGCCTTATTTTCATTTAGTGCCCATGCCGACATTTTCTCCTTTAGGGTGTGGGAGTCCGTTGTATAGGACCGCCATGACATTTTGCAAGAGCCTCATACTCCTCTTGATCTTATGCTGGCATGTTTCCCTCAGGACTCCCCTATGTCAAGTTGTGAATGCATTATCATGAGCTTTTCCTGCCTTATTGAGCTTTATGCCGGCTCCCCTGACATTGTGTTTCAGCCATATAGCCCGAGCTTGTCTCATGTCTAGCCATGCAGCGCCATTTTTTATATCCTTCGCAGCTTGATTTCCCTTTTTTACTGGGAGGGGATTTTCCCCCAATTGTCGATATCCTACACATGTATCCTTGCATTGAGCATAGGTATGTTCCACTGCTTGGAACTAGTTTGTTTTCCCTTATGACACTTGTCTCCTCCTAGTTTGTAACTATAAAGCTAGTTTATTCTTTTTTCAAGCTTTTCAAATAACTGAAAAAGTCCAAAAAAATAAAAAAACCAAAAAGCCAGACAAGGAAAGATGTTATCTTTGGTAGCTGTCGAGTCGTGTCGCCTTCGAACAGAGCACTGTATATCACATCCATTGGTTGGGTTATAGTTTGACTTTAGGAGCTGTACTCGTTTATCTGAGTTTATCTCCACCGACTGGTTAAGCTTCCAGTCCCTATGGAGCCTCTGTTGATGCCTCCTGTGTCACATAGATGTCCCAGTTTGTATATCGAGTCTATGCTGCCTTCATACGCCGTTATGCTCTTGTTCGAAGGAAGTAGAAACCTATGTCGTCCATTCCTCAGTTATCTTGACTTTGCATGTCGGCCATTCCCGGTACAGTTACTGGATCATGCACCTTATGATCGAGTCCTTCCACATTATACAACTTTGCTGAGTACCTTGTGTTGGATGATGGGGGATGCCTTAATGCCCTCCTTCTAGCGGATTTCATCCCATCGACTTCAGATCATTTATTCTGGGATTGGAATCTAGAGTCATGTTGAGTGCCTTGAGACTTGCAGTCATCAGTGGCAGGTTCTCTCACCATCGACAATTTCTTGGGAATACATCAATGTCCCCTGATCGATGGATCCTCTCAAGTGTTTGACCTTAACACATTTATTCACACTTGTTAGTTTGCGCTGTAGTACCTTGATTCCCATTTTCATTATTGGTGGGTGATCTCGCGTCTGTTAACGGTATACATTAATGACCAGTAATTAGACGATGGACTACTATGTTTGACCTCAACACCTCTATTCGCATAGTAGGACATGTACTCGTAGCGGTTTGTGTAGAAGACCTTCCAGATTGGTGGCATCATTATATGCTACCTCCTTGATTGTGCCTGTGTTCATGATATTTCAGCTCTCGTGACTTGATTCCAGTATATGTCAGACATTTCCAGCCACTATGGAGATTTTGATCTATTATATATCTTCAGCCATTTTGGAGATCATGGTCCTTTGTATATATTCATCATGGATATTCTGATCTATGTATATTGTACGTGGCGATGACCACATATGTGATATCATGTATTATGCCTATTCATGGCCATTGTAATCTTATGTATCCGGGACTGCTATATGTACTTGCAGTTATATGCAGAGTTGTATTATGGTACTATGCTAATTGGGTGGATGGTCTTTCATTTGGGATCCTTCATCACTCCACTTCTGGGATGGACTTATAATGTATTTCGGCCATCGTATAACCCCTTTGATCTCATACATTAGGGGGCATATGTTATAGCGGATTTCACCACTCTAGCTAAATCACACATTGTATGGCCTTCCCCTGTCCTGCTGCAGACTCATTAGCGCCTATGGACCACTTTTTGTCTTTTGATGTTTCCTTGATCATCCCCAAAAACATATGAGAAATTATATACGCGGCTTTTAACCCGATAACCGCGTACATACGCAGGTTTGACCCCTATAACCGCGTACATCGGGATGTGTGCATAATACAAATCCTTTTGGAGTTTTCCTTGACATGGATCCGACTCATATGACTCCTGGCCTTCCATATGCCTTGAGATCGCATGGATTCGACCTTTCAGTATCCCTTTGAAAGCTATATAAGGAACCCCTTGGTACATTGAAAGCATAAGAGAGAATTGTGAGCAAAGAAACTATAGTCCATTGTTGCCAGAACTTATGCTTGAGTCTGCATCCCTTTTCCCCTTGGAGCACTTTTATGTTCTTCCCAAGATTTCCTTTTGCTTGTGAGCTTGCTATCGAGAGATGGAGGCCCAAGCGAGGGATTCAGTTTCTCCGGTTCGCAGACGTGCTGTCAGAGGTTGTATCTATCTTGTAATCTCTGATTTATATTAATAGAAATATCTTTTCCTGTCCAATGATGTGTATTTGAATGAATATTTTATCCATGGGATTATGTCAAATGATTTTACATTATTGGTTATATATGCTAGAATATATCTAACACCATGATATATAGTATGCTTGTATTGTTTAGTTGTTGTTGAGGAAGTGATATCACAATTCAAGCTGAATATTGGAAAGCTCAACGGGGATCTACTTCAACCGTCTGAAATAAGGTATGAGGTCTGATCCTTTAGTGTTAGACATTTAATTTCTATTGCATATAGGAAAAAATTGATTTCTGGAGTCAATCTGTCTGTTGTGGTACCCCAAGCCATAGGAATTTCTCTCCGTAACACATCCAAAGCTATGTTACATGACTAGCCACTTCCTTTCTTCCTTTGGGCTGAGGCATGCAACACAAATGTATATCTTTAGAACAGGATTCCCCATCGTGCCTTGGGGAACATGACACCTGAGGAGTGTTTCACAGGAAAGAAGAATGAGGTCATCCATTTTCACATATTTGGTAGTTTGACCTACTCTCATTTCCCTTATGAGAAGAGGACAAAGTTGGAGCCCATTGCAGAGAGGGGCATCTTTGTGGGCTATGATGAGACTTGGAAGGCCTTCTATATTTACGTTCATTCTCAGAGGAAATTTGTTGTGAGAATGGATTTGAAGTTTGAGGAGGAGTAGGCCTTCATGAAGTCTAGAGACTTGGAGTAGGGAGAGCAGCAGGTTCCTGCACCTTAGGTTGTTTCATAGGTACCATCAGTACAATATACAGGTTCATAGGTTTTTCAGAGTTATTGGACTACACAGTATGGGCACAGGTTCACCAGTTTCAGTGGTTCAGCCAATAGGGTCTTTGGGGACAGGTTTTGGGTCTCATATTATAGGTTCACCATATAGAGGATCAGGATCACAAAGTTCACCAGTTGTTGGTACACCAGCCGCTGGTTCTTAGGTTGCTAGGGCTTCTACCTCTTGTAGTTCATCAGATGAGGAAAGACCAATGTGGGAGCAACCTTCAGGGAATAAGAAGCCTAAGTGGCTTCAAGAGACCTTGAAGGAAGCTCAGGAGTTTGGGACACCCAAAGATCCAGTGAGGTCTATTCATATGCCAGATAGATTGGGCATGGCATTAGTGGCTAGTTTACGTGATTCAGAGCCTTCTACTTTTGAGGAGGCCTCCCAACATCATGTTTGGAGAGATTCCATAATGGATGAGTACCATTCCATCATGAAGAATGATGTATGGGAGATAGTTTTGAGACCCGAGGGGAAGTCAGTGGTGAGTTCTAGGTGGCGTTACAAGATAAAGCATGCTACAGATGGCAGTGTGGAGAAGTGCAAGGCTAGTTTTGTAGTGCGGGTTTTTTCACAGGTTGAGGTAGTGGATTATGATGAGACCTTTTCACTGGTTTCTCGATATACTTTGATCATGGCATTAATTTCCATCGCAGCTAAAATGGGTTGGAAGATCCATTAGATGGATGTGTAGACCGCATTTCTCAATGGAATCATTCACGAGGAGATTTCTGTTGAGCAACCTCAGGGATTTGAGATTCATGAGGGAGAGTCACATGTTTGCAGGCTGAATAAAGTCTTGTATGGGCTGAAGCGAGCTCCTAGATCTTGGTACTCCAGGATTGATTCTTACTTGCAGCGGATGGGATTTCAGAAGAGTGAGGAAGATCCCAATCTCTATTTCATCATGGTTGGAGATGATCTGCTCATTTTTCTATTATATGTTGATGACTTAATTAAGACCTATTGAAGCTTGAAAGAAAGATATTGCTTCAGAGTATGAGATGATCGATATTGGATTGATGAACTATTTTTAATATTGGAGGTTTCGCAGGAGCCTGAACATATTTTCTTGGGGCAGGGAACGTATGTTGTTGATAATTTGAGGATATTTAGGATGGAGGATTGCAGGCTGATGTTTACACTGATGGTCACCAACTGGAAGAAGCTTCATGCTTTTGAGGGAGAGTTGGTGGATCCTACACTATACCGTCAGCTCATTGGGTCTTTGATGTATCCGGTCAACTCTCGGCCAGATTTGTGTTTTGCGGTGAAAACTCTTAGTCAATTCATTGTTGATCCTAGGAGAGTGCACTGGGTAGCCGAAAAACATGTGTTGCATTACCTCGCAGGGACAATAGAGTATGGATTGGACTACAAGAGGTTGTATGGGATCAGGTTGATTGGCTTCATAGATTCAGATTAGGCAGGCACTGTGGAATATTGGAAGAGAACTTCCAGATGTTGTTTCAGTTTGGGCTCGACAGCAGTGTCGTGGTTCACTCGGTAGCAAAAGTATGTTTCTTTGAGTTCTGTAGAGGCTTAGTATATGGTAGCTAGTTAGGCAGTTGCGAGGTGCTGTGTCTTCGCAAGTTGCTGGTGAATTTATTTGGGTAGGCGCTGAGACCTACAGTGATCTACTATCACAATCAGAGTTGTATCCAATTCTCCGAGAATCCAGTATTTCATGATCGGTCAAAGCATATTGAGATTAGTTGTCATTTCATCCGAGATTATGTTCAGAGAGGAGCAATGAATTTACAATACATTTCCATTGATGACTAGATCTGATGAAATCTTTGGGGAGAGTCAAGTTTGTCTTCTTCAGAGACAAGTTGGGAGTGGTGCAGGACACCTTCCTCGGTAAGAGGGAGTGTTGATTTTTGTACCTAGGAAAGTGCTCCCCTAGATGAATTTAACCTTAGTCACTTAAAAAGGGAAAATAAAGTGACCCTTGCATTAAATGACTTGGGATGAACATTTAATATGACTCTAGAGAATAAAGGCACTGTTTGATAAATTTAAGTGGGTGAGTGAATTTAATATTTATGAGATTTAAATGTGAGCATTTAATCTCATCCACCGATCTAATATAATCTCCACCGCTGGATTAGATGAAACCTAGGGTTCTCACCAAAAAGGAAAGGAAAGGCCATTTCACTTACTTTTTGAGAAAGAGAGTGAAGGAGAGAGCTCAGAGAGAGCTGAGCCATTTTTTTTTTTCTGAGAAAGAGAAGAAAACACTAGCAACAACAAGTTGTTCTCTTAGGATGCATTTCGAGGAAAGGATAGCAACAGAGAGGGCACAAAAACCGAGGAGAGGACAACAACATTTATTGCTGGTCCGTACAATCCGTACGGTATGGTTTTCAGTACAACAGGCACGGTTTTCAGGAAAAAAAATTATGGGCACAGATTTCGAGGTCCATATAGTCAGTCCGTATGGTACAGCCCATATAGTCCGTACAATGACATGGAAATCGAGGCGGAAAATAGGAAAAATATGAGTTTGATTTTTCCTGTTTGGCATGAAAAACGAAGCAAAAAATTTTCATCCTGTTGAGATAAGTTGGTTTGAAAATTTCTGAGTTTTGATGTAATATTTTCTTGAAAATAAAATCTCTCTCTGTCCTAATAGGTTTTCCCCTTGCGGGTTTTTCCTGGGCAAGTTGCCAAAAATTACCGTGTCTGAAAATTTCATGGTGTGCATTTATTTATTTTTATTTTTTATTTTGCTGTCATTAAAGTTGAGTTACAACAGTGTTTATTTCAGTCTGAAATTTTCTGTAATTTCCACCCTTATGCATTTCTGGGTTGGGCATTAAACTGAGATGATTTTTGACATTTAAATCAGTGGCTGAAGCTGAGAAAAACTTACATTATTAACATACAATGTAGTGCATGTCAAGATCTCATACTTGGGCCATGTATGTGTGCTGTAAAAAATTCCACCCAAGGCAAAATTCTGACCATATATGTGCTTGAGTAAGACTTCAGATTGAAGGAAAATCAGACCATGTTTATGTGCTGTAGATGATTTCAAAACAATTTCAACCTCAGGATTGTTTGTGTCCAAAAGATATTAGCAACAAAGACTCAACTCTTTCATCAAACTCAAGATTGGTGTTCTTATCTACTGTAGTAGCCAACCTTCTACAAGTTTTTCATAAACACACTTCCCCTGTGTAAACTTCTTGATTTGTTGAGATTGATTCTTAGTTATAGGATCTGCCTGCTCCCTTTGTTATATATGCTGTTGTAATTACTTCCATCTTTGATCTCTTTATGATACTTGTTCTCTTGTCCAATTCTTTGCTTGAACCAACTTCCTTTGACAGCTTCATCATGTGCTACTCTCATTTTTAAACAACAAAAAATGATAATATTTGAAACTTTGGTTGTCGTAAAAGTTTTGGATGCCTTTACTGGCATAAGGATTAAAGTCTGCTAATGTCATGTATCTTCTACAATATTGCACATTGATCTTTGATGTGTCTGGAGGTTACCTTAATTTTGAAGCTTCAATTTTCACAAACTACACTCTCCTTTTACTGCTGAGCCACATTAGAGAAAACATACTGCCTGCTATCCATTTCCAGACTGTTCATGAATGTTGTCTCAAATGTCTTGTCCTAGATGTCAAGCCATGATTGCTGGTCTAGTCAAGATATTTTCAGGCATGGTCCTCAACTTCATTATTCAATCTCTGATCTCTATTTGATCTTCTTGTATCTTGGAACTTGACAGTCTTCAATTACTTCAATGGGTGCGATAATGATTGTCAATATCATCAATATGCTCCTTGTATCATCATACAGATCTGTTAGTGAGTCTTGTTTTCACATATTCATTTACTATAGATGCTGCTAGTATGTCTTCAAGTTAACCAAAATCATGTATCTTTGATGTCAAGTATTGAAGGATGGTACTTTAGATGCTTTTGGATACCTTTCTTACGTCTGTGCAAATCTCCAGAATTTGAATGGTAGAAGTATGTCTTTCTTTTACATAAACATACTTAGAAAAAGTGTAATTTATTTGATGTACCTATAACTCCTACAGCTTCTTGAAGACATCCTTGTCAATCTCATCTAAGGATAGAGAGAGTAATTGGTGCAGTTGTATGGATGGATACATCAGAAAGAATTTAATAAATTCATAAAAGGCCAGCTACTACTCCCCCTATTAACATGCATCTTCCTTGAGAAAAATTGTAACACTTTACACTTTCAAGACTTCATCTTTGCATTGCATTAGCTTGACCTCTAACTATGTTTGCAATCACAATCGTAGGACCTAATTATTGGAGTGACCTTCATTTTCTCTTGAGTCCATCCTCCAAACTCCATGGACTCAAGGAGTGCTTAGGTATTTGACATACCTCAAATTTTGCTTGCCATATGGCAGCCATCTTTACTTGTGCACCGATCCTTAATTTCATTCGAATTTAGCACAATGTTTTTCTTCATCCATACTTGCTTCTTGGAATCTATATTTTCATCATTTTCTCCACTGTCCTTGTTGGTTTTCTTGGCTTAGCTGTATGCTAGTATTCTCATGGTATTCCAACAATCTTGAGCTTTGTGCCCAAAGCCATTGCAATCATGACATCTCATATTTCCACAATGTGCTACAAAGTGACCAAATTGGTTGCATGATCAACACCTGACTGAGCTGGTGAAACTTCCATCACTTCTTTGATCAAATTCTTTTCTCCATCCTTGAGCATGTCCTTGAATGTAGGTTCTTCTATTTGGATCTTCAAAACTTCTTTCTTTGGTCCTCTTCCAAGGTTCACTGATTCTTATTGCTGATGTGTATAAGGGACTCCTCCTTGATTGATTTATTTGGCTTGCAAACTCTTCGGATTTGTGCCCAAACCCACTACAGATGTAGCATCTTAAAGTATGCCATGTGGCAGCAACATGTTCATTACTCTTTCTTATATTTACACAATTCATTTCCTTGTGACCAAAGTTAGAGCAAGAAAAACAATAGCCATTAAATATTTTCATACCTTGAAGTTTGGCTCCAGCTTGGAGTTGTCCTTCTTTTTTCAAATGAATGGCATTGATGAGTGGGAGTAGCTTTGTAAGGTACTTTTGAATTTTCAACTTATTTGTTGGCATGTGCAGGTGCATATACATGCTTGCTGGATTCAACTTCGAGAGTTCTGGGGGACCACAATACTTCTTTCAATTTGTCTTCTTCCTTCTTAAACCCAAATCCAGACTGGTCAGAGGAAGGCCTTTGACACTTCAGAATTTCATCCAGGATGACTGAAATTTTATTGAACTTCACATGATCTTTTGACTTCTCAATTTTCTTTCTAAGACCAACAACTTCCATTTCAAACCTCTATTTTTTTTTCTTCCAGCTGAAGATTCATAACATCTTCTATTATTTTAGTTTCCTCCAACTAGATATTTTGTGAGAATAATCAACCCATAGTTACCTACCTTAGACATTAATTAAATCATTTTTGTCTTATTACCTAGTCTCCTATATTCTACTCTATGCTAGTTGCCTTCTACATGTCATAGAGGTCAACACTTGCTAAAATTGAGTCATGGAGCGCTTGGGAAACCTCTCAAAAACCATATTTAGCATGTCTGCTTTATCTAGATCCTCCAAAGTGCATATCTACTTTTTCTGTAAAGATTCTTGTTTTATTGAGAATTAAGGCAAAAGATAAAGCAAGACTAGGTGTAGTTGACTTGTTTTTTTCCCACATCATCCTCCATCCTTTTCTCCTAATAAAAGCATGCATGAGTTGTCTTTCCATCCCTTATTAGCTTTCCTACTTGACTTTTCCAATTAGTGAGCATCCTAGTGGATTTGGAAACTTCTTTATGCACATATGGGGGATTTGACTAGATTTAGTAAGCCTACTTTTTAAATATTTCGAATGGCATCCTTATGCATTTGAATCTCTCATGTAATTATATATTGTAGCAGCCTATTACTTCACAAGCTTGGCTATTGTACACTTATTCAATACATATTAGTGTTATGCTCCAATTTTAGTCTCCTTTGATGTTAATTTTGCATGTTTGATTAGCAATTTTATGAGTGTAATTGTTCTATCACTTGGGTTCAATTTCCACATCTTTAAATCAATATTTTCCCATCTCACTTCTATACCAATCTCTTTTTTCTCTTTTTCTAATCCAATATTCAATTCCTTGATTTCATCATTTTGATCTTGTAGCTTACCTCTCTGGTCTTTATTCTTGAGTTTTAACTTCATTAGAAAAGATTTTGTCTCCTCTTTGTATTTTTCAAATAACCTCATCATTTTATTCTTGAGCCTTGGATTGAATCTAAGATCAATATCTAACAAGGTGCTTGCAAATGCATTATTTGCTTTCAACAAAACTTCTTCTTCATATTCTGTAATAACAAATTCATCATCATTACATTCAGAATTATCATCCATTGAAGAGTACTTACCTTCACTTGTATCTGAAGCTTGTACCTACTTTTCTTCTTGCTTTTTATCCTTGAATTATGCTTCCCTTTCTTTGTCTTGACTCCTCCTTTGGTGTTCTTCTTGCAGCTTGAACCAGATATCCTTGGATGAAGTGTAATTTCCAATGCTTTCTTTGATAGGGCTTGAGAGTCCGTCCATCAAAAAATTCAATGAAAATTTATTGTCTTTCTCAACTGCTACCTTTGTATTCTTGCTGGGATGGTTAGGTGGATTAACCACTATTTCCCAAAAATCGAATTGCTTCAAGTAACTTTTTATTTTACTTCTCCATCCAAAATAATCTAATTTCTCCAAGACTGGAACTTCATGGTCAATGAGCTTCGTTGATCCTTCCATATTGTGTTCCCGAATCTCTTAAATATTGTTAGGCCTATGTTGAAGGCCCCCACTCTGATAGAAATTGTTTTACACAATGGCTCACCGAGAGGGGGGGTGAATCCTTGCGCTTGGAATTACTTCAAATTTGAACTTCTTCATACTCTAAAACTTAAGTCATTATTTCACATTCAATTCAACATCATATTCATAAATAAACTATGCTTCAATAATCAATTCATTCATCAAATAAAACACATAATCATCAACACATTGCACATGAGACACGAGATATAATATTGTAATCTTTTTGTATTTCAACCGGCTGGGACTGTGAGGCAATTCAACACCTACTGAAACAAAGAGCCGAACTCCTTATCTAGGGCCCTGCCTAGTTTTTCTTATATACTACTAAGAAAACATGTACAAGAAACAGCTTGTATTACAAGTACATATTTGTCACATTACATCATCAAAATCACAATCACATCACTCTCATTCTGTCCATAATTATTTCATCATAGATCTGTTCACATCATCCTTCTGTCCAACTTGTCGACTCCGTCACAACAATGTCATTAGTCTTGTCCACATCATCTTTCTGTCATTTCAATCAAGTCACTGTATAGGTTCTTTTGCTGTGTCTATCACTGATGCCATTGTCCAAGTAAATCAATCACTGTACAAATCACTATCATCAACTTTCTCAGGAAATGCATGCCAAGAGAACTGTCTATCACACATTTCATCAAACAACCAACTGCTGCTCATCATGTTGTCACTTTCATCACTATCATATCAATTTGTCAAGCCAATCATTAAACCAATTCATCATAGGTCTGTTTTGTCATCAAGGATTTTGTTATGTCAATGAACTACTCACTGCTCATATACATGAATTCAAGAATCTGTTCACGCCAAGAATTCAAGAATATTTTTGGTTCTTCTTATCCACATAAACTTATCTCGACTACTGCTCCAAACTTAGAACATTCACGACTTTGGTTGAACACTACTGGCACCTTTGAGGTACTGTCAACATGAAATAAACCACCAATGAGATCCAGCTTATTCAAGTGAAGAAAAAAGACAGAGTGAAGATATTTATTCTGTTCCATATCCATTTTTAGGAAGGATTTTCCCCATGTGGTTTTTCCTTTTCCCTCATTTTTTCATGGATAAATAAAATTTTGCATTATAGATTATAATGGGTGACCCTTGGTCGTAGTTACTAGGGCCTAGGTCGTACAAATTTAGGATTATTAATAATCCTCCCTTTGTATCCTTGTCCATTTATAGTCTATTAGATCATTATACCTAACTTAGGAGTCATTTAATTAAGTTTGGTTCCATTGGGTCCACTAGAGCCTTTAGGCTCTCCAGTGCCATTGGGTCCACTGGTACCAACCACTAGAGTGTGGGGAACATATAGAGAGGTTATCTACGACTTACTGCATGTGCATGCATGAGATGATGTGCCTCTGAGACCAATCCCTAGATTTTAGGAGCCACTCGGAGTGCCACCAGCTTTGACTCCAGTAGGTCATTAATTATCCTTATCTAAACTCCGACCCCCATCAGTTAGATCACTTCCAGTGTCTCTAGCACCAGTTTGCATGGTTCATGGGAATATGGGCACCTTTTCTCACCTACCGCCTTTAGTTAACTGATTGTAACTAGTTATTAACTATTTTGGTGATCTGTAGTTGCACTAGTTAGCTATAATGGTGATTTTCTCACTCCTAGTTAGATCTAGAGTCTGTCTAGGTTGGTAGATTCAACTACCTAAGTAGGTATTTGAATTATTTATTGATATTGTATTATATATTCTCCCATAATGTGAGTAATCAATCAATGGAATATTTCTCATATTTTTATTCCATTAGTATCCTCTTTATTTCTCTTGTACAATTTACGTGAAGACTATTTTTGGCCCAAGATCTTCCTGCTAGAATCTAATAAACCGTTGATCTTAACATGACCACATATTTGTCATCCGATCACGACGTCCTGATCCCCAACATCATATTTGGTCCCATGACCATGCCCATACATTGCATGTCAACCTTGAAAGGTACGCAAAATTGAAACCTGTAGATTTGACTCTCATTGAATTTATTTACTCGTCATAATTACTAGTAACCTTTGGATGAGTTCTGAGTTGGTAAATTAGTGGTTACGTTGGTTTTGGAAAATGATTCAGGAGTCATGTTCATTAAATCATACATGTTACATGGAAGGATGACAACTTAAGTACACATTTTTAAAATTCTCTGGGATAAATGAGAAGGTTAACTCATTTATTATCACCCTTGGCTGCCCAGTGCTCACACAGGTCAAATTCCATGAATCCACTTCGCAACATGCAAATTCAAAGCTCTCAATATTGGAAAATCAAAATATCCTAGTTTTGTTATTTCATTCAGGGAACCAAGAAGAAGCATACTCATTTCCAATCCTAAAACTCTTTAAACAACAAATCGAAGTAGGATATGGTCGACTTCAAGAGTAATCCTTTTTATATATTTAGGCATTGAAATTTTTAAATATAATTTAATATTGTAATTTTGTAAATATAATTCAATATATTAATATTATTGGTTGGTATAATAGTCCGAGTCTACTCCCTACATAAAATCCCATCCAACTAGAAACAGATTTGAGTATGGGAAAAAAATGATTCAACAAGAATGTGAGATTTTGGGAGCATCACAAAGCTTAGTTCAATTGCCACAAGGATACAATACAAGAAGGGAGGGTGAATGGGTTTCATCTGCAACCTTTCACTTGGCCATGCAATGATTCTTTATGCTTCTGTCCAAGGATTTTTGTATAGAGTTAAGTTTTTATTTTATTTTTAATTTTAATATTTTTTATTATTTTAAAATGTTTGAAGGTGTATTTTATTTCGTTGTTTTTAAGTAAACATCAATTTAAGATAGAGTTAGGGTAATAATGCTACCTCGTGAGTGGCAAAGCTTACAGTTGACCTTTGGACCACAAATTCACGTGATGTCCTCGTATCCACCTTTTCGCTTGTACCACGACAAAATAACCCTTTTAACTTAGCCGACGACCCTTTATACTAAGTTTCAAAAGAATGGTTTCAGAGGCTCCATACAATGTTTTTTATCTTACCACTTTTCCTAGTGGAGTTCATCACATTGTGCCACGTCGAGAGTGGTTTCTAATCTGCTACCGTGAAGCATAAAAGATTCTTTAACCGCATAAATTACTATAAAATTCCCACAAATAATTCGAGGTCCACATTTCGATGGTAAATAAGATATTGATAAAATGATATGGTAAGTGATTTTACATTGAGGCTTGCCTTTATAGGCTTGAGCAGGTGTAGTGAAGGGTTACACCCTTTCACTTAGTAATTAATAAATATAATAAATATATTATTTTATATTTGTTACACTCTTCGTTGATAGTTAGTGATTTAATTATTAGTAGTTATTTAGTGTTTATTTATTATATATTTTTTGTTCATTACATACCGCTTCATCCTTTTATTTCCCGTGCTACTCTGCGCTCCAGGTCACCTGTCCACCGTCGATCCAATCCTAATTAGATCTCTCCCGTTCGTCTTCATTCTCATGCTCCTTGACATCACATCTAGGTCCCATGATCACGTGCATACCCCACACGTACTATCCACTAGCACTTTTTTTCGCTTCCCTTGGCCACGTTACAATATTTTAGGCTAGGTCCTTGCGCTAAGAGAAATTTTTCCATTTCCTTGAAAATGTGTCCAGCTTATCCTTTAACCTAACATTTATACAAAATTAAAAATGTGGTGTAACAATAATGATAGAGTAACAATCACAATTTCAAAATGTCAGGTATGTATTTTCATCACTTAATTTTAATTTATGCAAATTTGGATGGTTTGATGATGATAATGTGATTTTGCACTGTTTGATGTATAACTTAGTCAATATTGAAGAAAATGTTTATTTACCAATGTGCTTGACAAAAATCCCCAAATACAATTTTCAAAATTTCGAGTCATGTGATTGCAATGTTACTTATCCAATAGCATTTGTTTCAAGTGCAATTGCCCTTTAGAAATCTCAACACAAACAAATGATCACCGAATGTATTTAATATGTGGAAATGGTGTGCTTACCTCAAGCCTGCAAATTCAAGCAATAACCTGCATACTAGACACTTGATGTAATAATCATTTTCCGTATGATGATCAAATAATATACTCAAGTCCCAATATCAATTATTTCAAAGGACGATGTTTGACATGTATACCAATTTGTAATGCTGATGAAATGGTGACCGAATAAATAACAAGTTAGAATCAGTATTTGACTTCAATGATATGATTGTATAGCTTGTGTTGTAGCTTGAAACATAGGCAAAATGAATGAGATGGAGTCCAAAGCATGTGTAGGTTTCATATATGAAATTTAGGTGAAAACATCATCTTGTTCAATTAGTCTCTTTGGTCACACCTTCCACCCTAAGTATCTAGAGTTAACAATTAAATGTTTTGAACTCAGGAATCACAACACTTTCTCTAACTGTTGCATTTTCAAGAATAACTCGATTATAAATATAACGAATATAGTTTTTATGGTCTGTAGTGTTTGGCCCTTCATTACCAAGAAAATGAAGAATCTACAATAGAAATACCTTATCAATAATATTGACACAATTATCTAATACAACAAGTCAAGCGGGTCCATAAATAGAAATATTTGATGCTTTATATACTACATTATTATTGACGTGTACAAAACATAGCCATAAATAAACTGTAATTTCAATATTTCTCTCCATGACATTTCTCTAAGTTCATTTCCATCTCTGAAGGTCAAAATTTTCACACTTCTTACCAGTTCATTAAATTTAGGTGTCATGCCAATATGGTCTAATGATATGCTGAGATTAGGGAGCAGAAAAGAACACTAAATTTGTTATTGATCCAGATGGAGATCGGTGGACACCCACCTATTCCACTGGTTCAAAACAATTGTCCATTGTGGCAGTTTCCTAGTTATTTTTCTACAGTTTTTCGGGTCCTAAATTTTTGGGGCCGTTTTGAGGCCCTAAACGACATTTTTTAGAGATTAGAGGCTAAATGGTTTCCATTGGCATGCATTTGGCTGACCAAAATTTGTAAGGCTTAGACAGACCTTTCCAACGAGCTATCGAATGCCCAAATCGGAGATCGTATGCAAAAGTTATGACCCCAGGAAGTTGACTGTTCAACTTACAACCTTGGGGCCGCAAACTTTATGATGGTTCATCTTATAGGGTTACGTTTTGGAATTTTGGGGTTCTCACCTCATTCTTATTATAAATAGCCCCTCTGGCCTCATTTTGTATTCAGCTTGGCATGGATGAGCGTAGCAGCCACATATCTTCTCAGAGATAGCTACCACCATTCTAGCAATTGTATTACAGTTTGTTCTATTTCCGCCATTTAATAGAATATGGGTTTACTGTATCTTTGTTATCTTTGTAAAATTTCTATGATTATGATTCTGTATATGTTCTTTCATTTCATTCATGCATAAATCCGGATTAGTTATCAATTAAAGGAATAGAATGATACAATATAAACAATGAAAATGAATGAATAAAATTGATGACACAATGCTAATATTTTATGCAATAAATAGAGCTTACCCGTGTAGAAACATAAATAAATTCACAATCTTCAATGGATTCACAAAGATGATACAAGCCACTTTCTTTTGCCTCTGAGATACCTCGTACGAGGATAAGAATAGAGTCCACAATCATGCTTTCTTATATCGAAATCCCCCTTCTTCTTGAAGTATATTACTTAGAAAGTTCATTTTGGAAAATCATTAGACAAACACCATAGTTATCAACTCTCCTCCAAAGGAAAGAGAGAAAAAATGACACATTTAAACATAATAACAAAAAATATTCCAATTACTCATATTGTTCGATACTTCTGTGGGAACTTTAACAACATAGATCGAATCGCTTTCACAACAACAATCTTGAACTCATATGCTATATCTGACATAAAATTTGTGATTTGCTTCATTAAAGGATCAACACTCAACTCATTCCCTGTTAATAGCTAGAGTGGCTATTGTTAACACTAATTTTTTTTAACCTAGCTCTCCATGGTCTAAACCATAGTCATACATCATATTACCACCATTATTTCCTCCATTTTGACCTTCACAACTACATTTCCACTAAATATGGTCCAAAACATTATTATTCCTTCCCCATAAATGAAAGGAAGTTTTATTGTAATTTATCCCCACTCTCTCCAAAAAGGACCAAAAAACCCTAAAAATGAGAATGGGTAAAAAAGCCATAGATAAATACCATGGACAATAAAATACCATGGGTCAAAAACCCTTGGAGCATCCAATAAATACATTGTGGAGGAATGGACCAAAACACTTTTTGCCATTTACTTTCAGTCACATCATTCACTTTTCTGCCATTATTCCCACATCTCTCCATATATTCCACCATGATGTACGTTGAGCTAGCTCCATACCCATTTGGTTCCATTCCCCATTTTAGAACCATTCGTGGAAGAGGTTGGAGAACCAATCCATGGAGCTGTAGGACCATTTCATTAGGACAAATATGGTGGCCCACATTTCAAAAAAAAGTTATGAATGTTGTTATACTTTTTAGGTAGTATTGTATATTTGAAAAAACCTAAAAATATTGTTATTGTTGTTTTTCTTCCTGTTATTATTGTTGAACTCTACCCTATGATCTGCATGATCTATGGTTGTTTATTTTGCACATAGTAGGGGAGGAATCCCCACTACAGTTTTGATGACTCCACTTGGTTGATCCATATAGGTCTTGTCTTTTGCAGGTGTGCCTATAGGTTTGTAGCTTCAACCGTCTCAGATTTGACCCCTCATGAAAGATCCAAACCAGTCGTAACTCAGTGCCTACCCCCCGGCCAAATTCGACAGTCTGTTTCCAAAATATTTTCAGTTTCGTCTGAGTCGCACTTATTCGGTCGAAATATGTGACCCAGTGGCACCTTTTTTTGTGATAAGCATGACCCAGGTCACGCCTTTTTCCCCTATAAGTGCGACCTGGGCCAAAAAGTCAGCTCGCGCTTGTCACGCATTTCGGAATGACCCTGGTCACTACTGTGACTTAGTTTTGTGAGACTTATTGTGCTTAATCCTTTTTTGTGCAACCTGAGTCTTTTGTCTATTTTTCTTCCCTGATCACGACTATTTCCTAGTTCTGTACGAGCCCGATCGCGCCTGTTTCGTCGACAAGTGCGACTTGCAGTTTTTAAGTCCTTTTCGATGCTTGAGATCCTTGTTCCATACCCCTTGTCCATGTTTTTACCCCTTCTAGACCTGTTTCTATCCAGATCTGATCCATTACAACCCCGTGGTTTGTTTTGAGGTCCTCTTTTCCTTGTATGTGAGCCTCTTGATTCGAGCCTTGTAGTGGAGACCCCTTGTGTGTTTCCTACACTTAGGTCAATTCCTTAAGCATTGATTTACTTGTGTTTATTTTATGTTATGGAAGAATCAGTTGTGATTTTGCATGATATTTACTGTCATTTACTGCTATTTATCTACATTTTATTTTTTGCATCCCAACAGTGAGATCATTGCATCTTTTCCGTATGATTTCTCGATTTTATACACATCATTTGCAGACATATCACACCCTAAAGACAAAATGATTGGTTCATGACCCTAAGCTAGCCTTAAATTAATTTAAACATTGTAACCTCATTTGAGGATCAAAACAATCTTGTAGCTAAGTTAGGATATTGGGGATAAGAATCCAAACAACACTCCTTTGTCACTCACATCTTAAGGCATAGTTGTTCTCCATTAGTGGACCAAAATACTCTTGTACTTGTTGACACAGTCACGAGCAATCTATCAAGGGGCCCCCTTGCTCTGCAGGAGTAAGCCGCAACGAAGGGGTTCTAAAAGTCAGGGTGGAATACCACACTTCATCTTGTATCGGAGGTTAACCCTTCATAGTCCTCCTCGTACATGTCATAGTATACTGGGTGTCAAGGACCAAAGGGATGAAGCACCAGGAAACCACTCCGAATGTGTCATGAACGAGGTAACCTAGTTTCCATTCTTTCTAGGGATGTTTTACCCAAAGGTCCTTCATGGTAGTGGGATTCTCTTAGCCTATTGTTCTTTCATTTCATATTGTATGATTGGGATTTCATCACCCTGTTGAGGATACGATTTGTGAGGGGATCCCAACTTGTAGTTAGGAGTTTGCTTGCACTTTTACCCCATAGGTTAGTGTGTCATTTTATTTCTACATAGTGCTGCTTGTCGGATTTATGGCCACTTTATTGTTGAATGGATTTGCTGTAACCCATTGTTGTAGTTTAGTTTTAGAGATTGTTGTTGGCCTTCGAGCCAACATTTGTATGCTCTCCTTCTACACACTCGGTTGTAGTTGGGTTTTTGAGCCTACGATTGATACTCTTAAGTTTCCATCCATTACACAACACTCCATCACATCACCATAGCTCCACCACGTTACTCAAATAGGATTAGGGGGAATACCCCTCAGTTTGATTCATTGAACCATCATTGTTAGATCCATATTCGACATCGTTCACCACCTTCAAAGTCACACACGACATTTGAGTCTGATTTAGATTCCTATCAATATGAACCTACCTTGTTCACTGCTCCATATAGCCCCATGGCTAGTGCCCATCCTGATCCCTTTCAAAGGGGGATGGTTGGTAGTGGGCTTGTGCCCATTCCACCTATCATTACGTGTATGCCTTCCATTGGGATGACAAGTCCTGGTCCTAGTGGGCCCTTTTCCACCACACACACTGCTGTTGGTCTGTTGCCCAATAGTGGTGGCCCCACTCCAACCATCCTGGTTCCTACCATACCACCCTTTATGCCTGGGGGAAGTGGCCCTTCGATGTCCATTCTAAATATTCCTACCATCCCAGTGAGTAATCCTATTGTCGGAAGTCAACCATAGCCACCCCCAGTCATCCATGGGAACTACATTCTTGTTGGTTTCAACAACCTTGCTGGACCTTCTCGATCCCATCTCGTTTCTAGTTTACCTTTTATGGATAGTATAAACCTGCCATATTTGGAACAGTTGACCAATGACCCCATTCGTCATAACCTAGTATAGCCTCCCATGTCTACCAAAATTCCCTCAGACATCACTAAGTTTTAGGGTAATGCAGGAGAGGAACCCCAAAACCACATTATGTCAATCCACTTATGGTGTTCATCTAACAACATAGTGGATGATTATATCTAGTTGCAGTTATTCCAACATACACTCACCACGGTTGCGCCCAAGTGGTATATCAAACTGCCTCATGCCACCTACCCAGAATTTTCCTCGTTAGCCTATATGTTCCTTCAATACTTCTAGTTACCCGTCCGTTATGACTCGGTGTGGAAATATTATTATCTTGTAGACAAAACATAACTACCCATACCACAGATCATATCCATGAATGGAGTCATTGCTGTAGCCTGTGTAAGATCCATTTAGATGATAGGATTTTCCTAGATTGGTTCCTCAAAACCTGACTCCCCACCATTGACAAAGACTTTGCATCTAAGCACCCGCAAGTTGAAGAGGAAACCATCCCGAAGGTTCAACAACTCAATCTTATATACACCCAATCAGGTTACTTGTATACCATTATGCCCGATACTCCTCGTGCCGAATCCTCATGCCGCGATATGCTGGGGGCATCCCATGATGTTGATGGAGTCATCGAATCTATTATCCAATGTCCTCACTTTAACACGACTTCTCCTTCGATGCCACCCCATTCTGGTAACACCCCTAGTGTTTACCAACTAGGTTAGGCCCCTGATTTTTCTTGCATAATGATTCAGTTCGGAGCCACACCTTCCTACGCACCTCCCTCACTTGTTCCTCACGTTCATGAACCGAATTGTTCATCACAGTCGTGTAATGCACAAACCTTTGGCTTTGCATCCCCACCAACTGTTCCTGATTATTACCCACCACCTGTGCAGCCTACTTCAGCTTAGGCCCTGACTCCTCCTACTCCTCCAGGATAGGTCTATGCACAGTAGAACCTCCCTAATCGACCCACCCCCAATAACCAACAAGGGCATGGGATATGATAGAGAGGTAGGAATCAGGGTAACAACTAGCCTCAAGGAGGTGGCCAACAACCCAACCCTCCGAACAATAACGGATCCAAACCTCCTGCACAAAATCACCAACATCCCACCCAACCTAGGAAGAACTAATATTTGTGGACTAATCGTTTGTGCGCCATTTGTAACACTTGCCATCATTACACACATTAGTGTCCTCATATCAACCACGTCCTCTAGTTACTCTAAACTGATAACCAACGTGACCCCAATGGGGATGTTTTGGCTTAGACAAATCCAACATCACCAGGACCTTCGACTATGGTGCTCCAAAATTGCTTACCAAACCAAGGGATGGTTACAACCTAAAACTTGGCACCAAAAAACACCGCAACCACTTATGTGTCTCAACCCATTGATCCTAGTGTCCATCACCTCATGACGTTATCATCTGATGTCAACCTATATACTCGAAAAAACAAGTATGGATCCACCATGGAAACCATTAACGGTTAACCCCTCTATGAAATCTACCTCTGCCACTCCAGATATGTCTTTTCATTTGCTGAGACCCCCTACAGATGGGACTACCAAAGTCTCACGGTTCCCTTTGCATCGCATCGCAAACAATGCCACTTCCAGAGCTGCACTCAACTATAGTATAGTTGATGACTTGACTCAATCTCCCTCGGCCATGTCCTCTATGGAAGTGCTTACAACTTGTCCTTCACAACGTAAAGTGTTGTTATTCGCGATAGGTTCCGTCAATCCCTCTGAGTCTAGGTTGATCACCTTCGACTTGGACCAAGTAGAACCCCATATTCCATCATCCGTTTCCTTCCAAGTTTCCATCACGATTCAGAATTTGGTGATTCATCGATGCATCATTGATGAGGGAGCATCCACTTGTGTTATGTCAAAATTTTTTTGGTACAAACTTGGATCCCCAACCATTCATCCTTCCATCACTACCCTTCATGCCTATGATGGCCGCGCTGCTCAAACACAAGGTGTTCTTACGAATGTCCGCGTCGAGTTCACCAGAAAAACAACGTTGGTTTATATTGAGATTGTCAATGCCTAACTCGATTACAACCTCCTCCTAGGACACAATTATATGTATACAATGTGAGCTGTTGCCTCTACCGTCTTTCGACTCTTGATGTTCCCCCATGATGGGAATATCATGACCATCGAACAACTGACATATTATGACCCCAAGGGATCGGCCACACCAGAACACATCTTCCCTACTATTGATACTACCATCGAAAGTGTTTCCATGATTTCCCTTTCCATTGTTGGCCCGAGTTTATTTTCCAACGCTCCATTGACGAACACCTTTTTGTCCTTACCACCTCCTCCTTCACCCACTGACATATTGGATTTGTGCATTATTATGTTCGGTAATGTTTCAACCACCTCACACCCTTAGTCGCAAGCTCAACCATAGTCCACAAGGAATTATTGGGGTTCATTCCTTGTACACATGATCCCCTTCCTTTTCCCACCATATGGTATTGTAAGCAAGCCCGTCATGAATACTCTCAACCTTTCGAGTTTCACTTTGGGTATTCTCATGTGGTACCTTGATCCCCCCATCCTTCCATCGACTCCACAAGTCATGCTGAATCCCATCCAACCTATCGAGATGATGTCACACCCACCTCCTGGTACTCCAATGACTGCTACTGTCTCTATTCTTGGTCCCCTCCTCCCAAGAAGAATGGGGGTAAGATGCCCAATTCGATGACATAGCCACGTCCTCCTCCTACATCTCCGTTATGCGATGTCCAAGTCCATGCGACACACAATTGTCTCGATTTTACTATCCTTCGCAACCACATGTGAACTATAGTCGAGAATAATAACGCCCCATTGGTTAATGTACCAGATCTACCTACAGTTAAGAGCAAATCACTCCGCACCAACCATCCATGTGCAGTTTGTGGCTTATATAGTCATTATTCCCACCATTTCCCAAACTTTCTTGAGTACCGGTCGCTACTCAATGACCTCTGCAAACACTCCCGCGAGTCCGACATTACCATCCTTGAGGATATCTACCCTTGGCTTATTCCTTATACACCAATAACACCATTTATACAATCTCTACTTCTAGTAGTCCTTTCCCATCCTCGACTATGGAAGATCACCCTGATCTATCCCAACACCAATTTCATGATGACAGAGAGATCCTTGAAACCACCACTAGTTTTACCCCATTTCACTTAGTCCATGGTGTGAAATCGGTTCTTCCCATTGAATGCCAGATTTTGTCACTCTGCCTTGCCATCGAGCTTCTACTTGATACTTCATCGTTAGAACAACACCTAATTATGCTTGAACGCACCAATGAGGATCCTCGTGCTGCTCTCGAAATGATTGAAGCAAAAAATACCTGGTCGAAGTCCCATTATGACTCCCGCATACATCCATGCACCTTTAGCGAGGGGACCTCATCCTTGTTTACGACCAAGCCCATGATAAGACTGGAAAAGGGAAGTTCGATTCCATGTGGTTTGGCCCTTATTTCATCCATCGATGTCTCGAAAAGGGGGCATATCTCCTCGCCAAATCTGACGTGCACCTCTTAAAGAATCCTCGCAACGGGCTCTACCTCATTCTATGCTTGAAGTCACTCACCATGAGTACCCCAGTGTTATAGTTTTTGTTTTTTGTTTTGCATCATTCTTGCCATGAGTCTCACAGTTTGTTTCCTTGGTTTCTCTAGATGGATTTTGCCTCACCTTGCTATGTTGGTTTCACTGACAGCACAAGTAGATGGTCTTCTAATATCGCCTTGGCTGTGTGGGTCATTTATTTCTCGTCACATGAGTTGATCCACATCGACAAAATGTGTGTTGGTATTGATACCAATAACCAGGATGAGAACGATGGCGTTGCTGGTCTCTTGACCACCGCCATTGATTTGGGTATTCGTCACCTTGATCTCTTCTTAGACTCCCAGCTGCTTGTCTCTCAGTTGAATAAATGCTATCAAGTATGTGATCCTTGTCTCTTTAGAAAGTTCCTATGAACTAGACACTTGTTTAAACATTTTGAATCTATTTCATTCATGCATGTTTCCAGAAGTCTCAATAGTGTAGCAAACCAAATGGCTAATGACATTCTAGAGTGGCACATCAATCATTGCATATAGGAAATAAACTGCATCATGCATCATCATATAGTCATGCATACATATGTCATATACATCATATAGGAATCATCATAATCATCAAGAGACTCATAAAAAACCCTTAAAACACATAAAAAGGTGCATCCACGTGCATATATATATATATATAGACATATCATTTCATAATGTTCAATACAAAATGAGAAGCTCCACGGGATTTCTAGGCTGATCATACATATCATACAAAATTTCCCATGCTCAAAAGCATTGGGGACATCATCAAAATATTATATTTAGAGTCATCCTCCTCGGACTCTGTGTCCTCACATGAGTCCTCCTCCTCATTGGATCTCTCCTCCTCTATCGACATGTCACCTATGCTGCTGATATGACATACTCAACAATGACTGTGGTCCTCCTCATGAGGGAGATCCACTTTGGAGGAGCCCTGTAACATGCGGTGATAATATCGTTGTCAAGGTACTGCCACCCATCGTTGATGACCCCCTCGATCAACCTCTCTACATATAGCCGCAGTGAGTCTAGTGTCGCACTCCGATGTCTCCTCTGTCCATGAGCGGGTGGATATAAACTCTCCACCCTGCCCCTAAGTTGCTGATATCTTGCTGGAGGGTGTTGTCCCACATATGCATGTGCACTTAGTATTTCATCAATATCTATCACACACATCATTTGGCTACCACTATGCTAGCACACTATATATGAATGCAACCTCAAAAGCATCATGTATACATACTGTCAGGTCCCCAGACTTGCCCTAGAGGTCGAGGCCTCTCCGAGTATCCCTGGTAATCCATCTCAGCCTATGGATAGTCCTCTATGAGGACTAGAAGCTTCTGCCACTATGCAAAAGCTCCCAACTGAAGAAGCGACCTACTAGACTTACTCCCTCCCTACTGATTTTTAGGCCATTTCTTGGAGTCACCTCGATTTGCGTTCCACCACGCGAATCAAAAATTCTGCGTATTGACATGTTCATGATCCATCTGCTCCATCCATACTGCCCAGTTGGCCTTATTTTACCTCCATCCATCATCTTGCAAGGAGACCCCACTAGTGTTCCATTGTTATTCATATCAACCATGCTCCTACCATCACCCCCTTTGGTACATCGAACACTTCCTCCTTGCTTGAATGACCATTACCAAGTTTTTGTTAAGCTATTTTTTGATTCCTATAAGAATGAAAATATTGTTGAGCACACTTGCTTCCTTTCATGATCATTAAAGTATTTGAAAGGGATTCTATGTGGCCTCGTTTATATCCTTTTCCGGACTATGTAGACTACTAAAAGAAAAGGACCACCCTAACACATTATAGCTTGGAATGTTTCCCTTTGTATCCTTTTATGCTTTGTTGGGAATTGGGAGCATAATTTATGAAAAAACTCATTATGGGTTGTCTTTAAGCTCTTTTCCATCCCTCTCATAAAAAAAAAGATTGCTGAGCAAACTTGGTTTCGTTCATGCTCGTAAAAGTATTTGAATGAACATCTAGTCATTATAGGTTTAACCTTTTTCGGCTTGGTTGGAATACCTATGGTAAAGAACTATCTCTTCCCATTTCGGTTGGGAGAGCTCTCCTTTGTACACTTTTATCCTTTTTTTGGGCTTAGGAGACTGTCATACGAAAAAGAGACAATATTGCATTCTTCTTCTTGTTTTTAGACTCTCTAAAAATGAAAACACCATCGATCATTTACTGTCTCGGGCTTGATAAAAATCCATGAGATAGTGTCATATTGAGCATACTTCTACCCCTTCTTCATGCTCAAACTATGAAAAAGTCCCACAACGATGTCTCTAGGAGCCATCACATATGATCTCACATTATGGTAGCTTTCCCCCATTGGGTCGCCTTTGTTTAGAGTACTCTATGATGAGTCTCCCATGGATCCCCTGTATATCGCTATTCCAACTACCCCCCCCAAGTATTTCCCATTGCATTTATCTCCCCGATTTTACAGCTATGATCCCTTTCCCACGAGTTAGTATCATTTATTTCTAGGTCATCCCTTCCATCACACTATGAACAAAGGAAGTTTGAGTCCCCCATACTCTCCTGCCCCTGTTCCCCATTCAGTGTCTCATTCCCCTGACTGTTCCACATATCTGGTTATCCACCTTGTGCTTCTATTTGAAGGAAACATCATTTCCTTGTTAGTTGCAGGTATCCCTTTGTCGATGCCAACACATCTATTCCAGAGGATATACCCAGAGGTCCTTGTATCTTGTTTCATCTACCTCATTGATGAGTTCCTTGGACCACTTGAAAGGAGTCATTAGTGCCTTTCAGGTTGGTTGTGTCTCACATGCTTTATTTCATCTACACTATCACACTGTTGAGATTCATACATGGTATTGGTCCTTTCATTATTTGGTCAAAGACCCAGATTGTCACTTGACTCTAGCACATTGGTGAGTCTATTTGTGGGACCCATACTATCTCATGTCCCTTGTGATTTCTGGGTTGCATTGGTGATAGTGTTCGGAAGCCCCTTCGTGCCATGCTTCCGTATATCTCCAGTAGTTGATGCTGCATACTGTACCATACATTAGAGAAATTTTGAGGTAAAAAATGAGCCTCATAAGGGATATATTAAAATATTATGAACTAGGCATTTTATAGGGAATGTATATTTGACAACTCACCTTTCCACCACATTAAGTGTACAATTTAGATAACCATGGTTGAGTTACATATTAGAAACAAAAATAATAAAAAATGTTATATTAAAGTGACTAAAAACTAATTTTAATTTCAAAAAAATGTGTAGTACTTGGATACATTCATATCCTTGAACTTGGATATCACTTTTAATAATAAAATATAAACACAATGAAAAGACAATCAAATATGTTTTAATAATAAAATATAGACACAATGAAAATACAATCAAATAATACAAAATTAAAAAACATCAAAATTTTCAAATTTTCTCCAACCACACATTGAAAATTGATATTTAAAATAAAAAGATATATATTTTTTCTTAATTTTTTATTATAACTTATTTTCTTTTGTTTCTTTATATAATTTATGTATTTTTATAATATAATGAACTTAATGTTTGAAAATTAAAATTTAAGATAACAAGTATGTGTTTAATTTTTTATTATAACTTATTTTTTTTAGGTTATTAATAAAATTTACATCTAATATGATTAACCCATTATTCAGAAATTAAAATTTAAAATGATAAATATATATGTATTTTTAATTTAAATTGCTTATTTTCTTATTAAATCAATTTATGTGTTTTTATAATGGAATTGATTTAGTTAAATTCTCATAAAATATGATATTTATTATTGGTATAAAAAATCATTAAACTGATCTATATTTTTTTTTCTTCTATATTAATAAATTAATCACTTATTATTATTTTTTGTACATTTTANTTTTAACATATTCTTTATATACTCTGAATTATATATATATATATATATATATATATATATATATATAGTATAACCCCTAGGCACAACCAACTATATGCTCAATTTTTTTGTACATTTCGTCAAGACTCGAACTACTGACTTGCTTAACATCTTGTATGCATTAACATAACATGGAGTTGCCAATTAGCCTACATCATGCCCCTTATTAATATATTTATTATACATTTTAAATTTTAAAAAATATAATTTTGATTTTAATAATTTTTTATTTTAAAATAAGTTAGCACATATATTTTATACTTAAATCTAATCTTTTAAATTTGATTTTTATAATTTAAAATCTCAGTTTTTCTTAGCTTTTAATTAAATAATTGTAATATAATTTTGTAAAATATTGTTTTTAATGTAATTATATAAGTTAATATTCAATATTTTAAACTTTGATTTTTAATATTTTGTAGTTTTTAATTAATTTTACTATAATTTGATAAAATATTACATTTTAATATGATGTTTGGTTGGTTTAGAATTTAGTTTTTTGAAAGTTAGTTTTATTGTTTTTTTATGAATATATTATTTTGTAATGTTTTTTATTGTAATTTTTTTTATACAATTCTAACAATAAAATATTTTAAAAGTATTAAAAAAAAAGTTAACAATACTTTTTAAAAATAACAAAATACAATAAATTTCAATTAAAAATATATAATTATATGATATTTTTGAGATTAAAAAAAATAGACGAATATATCATATATTTATAAATAAAAATGTGTAAATAAAAGATATTTTTAACATTAAAAAAAATTGGATAAATATAACATATATTGAAAATTGTGTAAAGACATGGATATTAAGTGAAAAGACATATATTGTTTTTTTGAAAATATATAAATGGACAATAATATATTTTATTGAAACAAGTGTGAAAATACATTACTACTTTACTTTAGGTGTAAAAGTAATGATATATTTTATTGAAAAAGTGTGAAAAGACATTAATACTTTACTCTAGGTGTAAAAGTACTTGTAAACTTCTATGGTTAACCATAGATTTTGATCAACCTTTTAGAATATGACAAATAAGCAACCTTAACTCAAGTAATGCCAAGTCAACTATTATAGGCAATGCTATTTTCTAGATTTTGATTAGTTCCTAAAAAGTTGATTTTAATAGTATTTTTTTTTGTTTGGAGGCTCATTTTTGACCTCAAAATTCCCCTAATGGAGATTCTGACTCTCAGTCATTGAGTCCATCCAGTTATGTACAACTCCGGATCCAGCAGAGCATCACTTGTTATGATATTGCATTCCATGAGAATGCATTGTTCCTATGTATCAGTTATTTAGATGAGTTCATGTATTCATCCTCCCATGGAGGCCACCATGATGTACTACCAGTTGTATATATGTATTTATCAACTCCCATTATTTGAGTCTTGATCACTATTTTTATTTTTTGAGACATTGTTACGAGCATGGGTATGCCTGCCTCGTCCATATACATGTCTGGGATTATATGCACCTTATCCATTTTTGAGAAGTATTACAAAACAAAAGCCACCGTAGTTCAAATGAGGAGACTTCACTCCTCCATGGTTCTCTTCAGTATATCCATCATCATCACCATTTTCCCTTGATCTTATGATGTCTATCGACCATACGATGAGCTCCTTCCCTCACACATCAGGGGAAATCTGTTAACACTAAACATTGTTCACCTAGCTCTCCATAGTCTAAACAATAGTCATACATCATATTTCCACCATTATTTCCTCCATTTTGACCTTCACAATTACATTTCCACTAAATATGTTCCAAAACATTATTATTCCTTCACCATAAATGGAATGAAGTTGAGCATTTATTGTATTTTATCCCCACTCTCTCCAAAAAGGACAAAAAAACCCTAAAAATGAGAATGGGTAAAAAACTCATAGATAAATACCATGGACAATAAAATACCATGGGTCAAAAACCCTTGGACCATCCTATAAATACATTGTGAAGGACTCCCCCAAAACACTTTTTTTGCATTTGCTTTCAATCACATCTTTCACTTTTTTGCCGTTATTCCCATATCTCGCCATATATTCCATCACAACGTACATTGAGCTAGCTCCGTACCCATTTGGATCCATTCCCCATTTGACAACCACTCGTGGAAGAGTCCAGAGAACCAAACCGTGGAGCTGCATGATGATTTCCTCAGGACAGCTACAATGGCCCACATTTCAGAAAAATGTATGAATGCTGTTATACTGGTTAGTTAGTATTATATCTGAAAAACCTTAAAATATTGTTATTGTTGTTTTTCTTTCTGTTATTATTATTGAACTCTACCTTATGATCTGCATTATCTAGGGTTGGTGATTTTACATGTAGTAGGGGAGAAATCCCCACTACAGCTATGCTCCAATTTTGATATGAAATTAGCCTCTCCATATCAATGTTGCAATTTGCAACTGCCAATGGATGTGTCATTGCTACATGCATTTATCAATATTAGTTCAAGTACTTCTTGACTTTACATAGTGTACAACCTTGGAACCAAGTATATTTATCTAGCACCTGAAGAACCTAGAAAACATGAACCTACTGAAGAAGTGGAACCAAAAGAAGAAAGAGTATAGTAAAACAACACAACAGAACAAAATGGTACCATAAAATAGTTGAAGAATCTAACAACAAAACTAGGGATTAATGAACCTGTAAAAAATGTTGAATATTTCTCAGGTCATATATGATGTGCTAAAACATTAGTGTTAAAATGGGTTTACAGTTTCCACTGCAAGAATAATGCATATGCAGAGTACTTAGCACAACAATTTATGATTTACACCTATGGGAAGAAGATATATGTGCAAGCTACAACATAAGATATTATGGAACTCTAGGTCCAAGTATGGGAATGAAACATGAAACCTCAAATGCAATATCCATGTCATATTTCCATTAGAAAAAATGCTTTCATGGAAAGGGAAGAATTCATGTAGCATGCCCAAAACACATGACCTGAACCTTGATCATCCATTATAGATTCAAGAAGAAGAGACATTAAGAACTAATAAAGAAATAAAAAAGAAATATGACCAAGCCGCATATTCTCGTAAAATAAATCCTAAATTAAAATCAATGAATGATACTTTCTAATCTAAATGTAGATATAAAGGAAGCCTTAAAATGTAGCCATATTGAACAATTTTGGAACAGTAAACCCCTACCTTGTTTAGTGTACAAACAACTGCAAACCACAGAACTGGATTTGATGAACTTAAAAATAGCTTCAAGACAATAATAACTTGAGTCAACTCTTGAATAGTCACTCCTCTCAGCTCTGTTATAGCTCTTGCTACTTCAAGTAC
Source organism: Pseudotsuga menziesii (assembly GCA_001517045.1). Taxonomy (NCBI): domain Eukaryota; kingdom Viridiplantae; phylum Streptophyta; class Pinopsida; order Pinales; family Pinaceae; genus Pseudotsuga; species Pseudotsuga menziesii. The sequence continues at coordinate 1,010,659 of LPNX011160446.1, read as the reverse complement.
AACCATTTCTGCTTTGTGTCACAAACAACCCTCTAGGTAGTCATAGAAAGGGCGATAAACTACTTGCGCATTTAAACTTGATTCTTGTATGACCTGATTAAAAAGTAAATGACTATTAGAAATATTATAGCACATACATTAGATTACTATCGTTTGCCTATCGTTCAAAATCAGGTATATTGAAAAGGATATAAATCCAACCTCACTTATGCAACAGATCAAAAGGCATTGAGCTAAAGGTGAACGAATCAATCCTCGGGTTAAATTGGTCACAAGTTTTCTCATTTCTTGCATTATTTAAAAAACACTTGCTTCAATAGTTCTACCACTAGAATAACATATATCTAAAGCCCACTCAAACAAAATTTAAACATTTGCAATACAGATATTGGGAAGCAAATAAATTCTTAATTCTCATACATTGAATAAGATGTAGATAAATAACATGAACAACATGAAGCATGAATCATCATGTATAGCCAAGAAGGTGCACTCAAGTACTCTTTACAGTTTGAAGTGGCATGCAAACCATTTAGCATAGTAGGAAGTGACCTTTTTTGCACAAAGTTCTACAAGCTACAACAACAAAAGCCTTCTACAATTTTCACATAAATATTGGCGTAGTTGTTACCAATTTATAGGAACAAAACTTAGTATTACTAGGAAGCCTCAACTTGGCAGCAAAAACAAGCGGTATGGATAAACTAAAATTTATTTGTACTACTTAACCTAAACTTAGAGTAATTGATCCGATAGTACTTGTTGAGTTAAGAAAAATACATAGAAAACATATGTTGTTTCAAATTGATCCAAGTTTCAAATCAAATATGTTGTTTCATGAAGAAAAATACATACAAAACATTTAGAAAACACATTTCAAGAAACACACATTAAGTAATATTCAATTTAAGTATTGAACTAGCAAAATAAAGTATAAGAAAACTCTAACATGGGCATGGGAACCAAAATTTGACATACAAAAACTTATTTCATCCTTTTAAAAGTAATATTAAATATAATTGTTGAACTATCCAATGATAAAAACTCTAATATGAGCATGGCCACCAAAATTTGAACAAAAAAACTAAGGAAGATCCATCTAGTTTACGATCCAATCGTACAAGTGCCCATTTTTAAGTTATTGTACAAAATTCCAACAACACTCAAGAACCATACTTCAATAAAGCATAAAGAAATATTTGACGATTGATAACTTCACATTGAGTTATCCCAACTATTCGCCATCCGAACCATTCACTGCACATGAATCCAATGAGTATAAAATGAGTATGAAATTGATACAAACAAATCAACGATAATACAAAAAAAATACTTTATAAATAAGATATACAATAGGAGTAGAAAAGACAAAAGAATCAAAATGTTTTGAAAACTTCACCCTATTTAAAATTTTAATGAAATCCTCATAAATTTCATGGTTTATTTCTTCTAACTTGTATGTGTCATTCTTGATATTGTATGATAGGTTTTCCATTGCTATAATGGAGTCAAGTTGTATGAATAAATGATCTTTCAAATCATACTTGTACATGCATTGTCGCTTTATTCTATTGTACCAACAACATTGAATCTCAACATCTTCAGGCCTATACAATAGATCAATGTCATTATGGTAATCAAACACCCTATTACAATCCTTCTTTCTTATTCTTTGAACTCTTCCAATGTACCAAGTCCAACAAGAAATGTCATGCTTTGTACTTTGAGATACACCTTTTCTACTAGTACATTCATCTACAACTATAGAATTGCTCTCAAACAACACCGCACAATATGATCCAATTCCAACACTAATTGTAACACCATTTTTGGGGGCCTTCTCATCTCGCCTGAAGTATACTCCATTCCTCACTTTGATCAATGTATCTTTCGATAATGTCGAATTTCCATTCAATTGACTAATCAAATAATATTTGTACATGTCATTGCCATCTAAATCCACCACTGGTTTGGTAGTTATGTTTACATTTTGATCAATGAAATCTAAAATCCCATCCAACTCGTGCCTCCACTTGCTTTCCATCGTTTTCAATTCACTACCATTGAGTACCATAAAATACGAAGATTGGAATATGGATGTGGAATGACCCGGTGGAGAATTATCAACTACTCCATCCACAACTTCAAATGTTGGATAATTGTGATCCTCTATCCATGGTTTAAACCACCAAGAATCTTCTACGTGTATTTCTGCACTACAACAAAAACTGGATTTAGCGTCGAATTTAGCACTGAATTTTAGTTTAATTTTTTCTCAATTGTGGTGAACAATCTGGAGCTAAAACTGGGGCTATTGTACATTTACGTAAAACATCGTCTATTGCATCTTTTTTTCTGTCCTTTTTAACATCCATTTTTGCACCCAATTTTTTGCATCCTTTGTTACGCCTTTATTTCCACCCAATTTTGCAACTTCTATTGCATCTTTTTCTGCATCATTTGTTACATCCTTGTTTGCACCTAGTTTCACGCTCAGTTTTGCATCCAATGTTGCGTTTTATTTTGCTCCTAGTTTTTCATTGAGTCTTGCACCCAATTTTGCACCATGTTTTGCATAAAATTATGTGTCCAATTCTGCATCTAATGTTGCATCTAGGTTTGCATCAAATTTTCGGCCCAATGTTGCACCTAGTTTTGCATCCAATTTTACTTATAATGTTGCATCCCCATTTGCATATAATTTTGTATCTTTTTTTACGCCTTTTTTTGTATCCATGTGTGTGCCTAATGTTTCATCTTGTTTTACGTCATATTTTGCATCTAGGTTTGCACCTAGTTTTGCATCCCGGTTGATATCTTTTTTTGCATCTATGTTTGAGCCCAATGTTGCACCCAGTGTTGTGCCTAGTGTTGTGCCTAGTTTTGCACCCATGTTTGTATCTAATATTGCATCTAGTTTTGTGTCCAATGTTGCATCCCATCTTGCATTCAATATTACGTCTAGTTTTACATCCAATGTTTTGTCCCATCTTGCATCCAATATTGTGTCTCATTTTAAGTTTTTGTTTGCGTCAAGTGTTCCTTCCATTTTTGCACCTGGTGTTACGCCTAGTTTTATGTCCATTAATACACCATATTTTGTGCTCAAATTAATGTCCAATTTTACGTCTAGTTAGGAGTCCACTTTTGCATCTACTGTTGCGTCTAGTTTTGGACCTAGTATTGCATCTAGTTTTAAGTCATTAATTGTGTCTAGTGTTGAGTCTCTTTTTTCATCCAATTTTGCGTTTAGTATGACGTCCATTTTTGTGTCCATATTTGTTTCTGACTTAAGGTTGACTTTTGCATCCACTTTTGTGTTTAGTGTGACATCCACTTTTACATCTTGTTTTGCATTTAGCGTTGCGTCTAATATTGCATCCATCTTGCACTACTACATTTTTTACCTTTAGAAATACATTCCAATATCATTAGGGCATGGAGGAATCGAACCACCAACCTATGGCTTGTTGTT
>LPNX011160446.1:993275-1003766 GCA_001517045.1 Pseudotsuga menziesii | reverse complement strand
TTTACAATCTCAACTTCAGGTTTTAAAGTGATACAATGACAGTATCGCAGCTTCAATTCACAGCAATTCAGGGAGAAGGAATCATTTCAGGAAGTGGACATCAGCAATATTAAAATACTTCTTACAGCCTTCAACGCATATATCAGTGTGATATATCAGTCAGCATTAACACAGCAAGCATTATAAATCACTCCAGGATGTGAAGTGCAGCACACAGTCACGATATATCAGAGAGCATATATATTAGTCAGCATATATATATCAGATATAATTCAATCAATTCAGCCAGATCTTACAGCAATTCTTCAGTCTCCAATACTTCAGTTTTCAACACATACCACACAGTACCCAATGTAAAGAGCTATCAATTCGAATTTAGAAGCAACTTGACCTTCAAGCAGGTGGCCAGAGAGGTTTGCACTTCAACGCAGCACGGTCTTCAACTTTTCAAATGGAAAGAAACTCCACAAATACAAGTGCAATAGATAATCTCTGCAAAACTTCTGGAATCCATGACCTATTGCTTCATTTTACAGTATTCAATAGTTCTTACTTCCACCCAATGCATTATTAGGGTTCACCTTAATGGTCTTGCCCATCTGTCGTTCACAGTGGTCTCTTCACATGAGAGAGAGATCCACGTTTCAACCTTATGGTTAGCTTTACATGAAGTTTTCACAGCTTCACCAGATTCGATCAACAGCATGTCACACTATCAGCACGCAATCAGCACGCAATATATGGTATACACCACGCAGAATTTTAAATTAATCACCAGTCTCCATTGCCTTGGAAAACAACATAAATAACAACAAGCCACCGAATTCAATTAATTGGGGCTCCTCCTCCTTGGTAAATCCAACGCAGCAAGCATACAACGCAGCAAATTGAAAATTAGATGAGGGGGAATCAATGTTGTACACCACTTTCCTACACTCAGAACTGTATACCACATAACAATCAGCCAGAACGCGTCCTCATCCTCAGCCAGAACGCATCCTCTATTCTAGAAATCGCAGCCTCTTCACGCAGGCTCTCCACGGTGATGGTGATGATGCACAGCTCGTGATGGTGCACAGTTATATCAATGCAGCACCTGATGGTTTTATGTCCAGCGCACATTATCAAAATAATCACAGGTCGCAGCCTCAATGTGAAGACTGCTTTCACGGGTTCACTCTTCTCCACGCATGGTCCAACTCAATCTCTCAACACCACGCATCACGCATTGTATACAACAAATAATACAGAGAGCAAATAATACAGCATATACACAGTACTGAAGACACGCAGTACTCCACGCAGCTATAAACTCACGCAGAAAAATACCACCGATAAGTATTTATTCCTCCACGCAAGCAGCAATCTCCAGTCTTCTTCAACGAATCAACTTGGAACTAGGGTTTAGAATTAAATGGAACAGCACCAGCAATCACTTCTTCAACGCAGCAATGGTTCAACGCAGATATAAGGTGTGGTCAAGCACTGATAGGTCTTCGACGCAGGTGCACATCTTCACCGTTGGAGAGTGGAGTGGAATTCAGTCAGCCATGGCGGATAAGAGATGAGGCTGCAGCACTTCAATATGAATTGAATTGGGAGAATTTGAAAGCGAGCCGCAGCAATATATATGTATATATATCAATCTCAACGCAGGTCGCAGCAGCTGTTTGGGGGAGTTTCTAGCAGCGTGAAAGAATGAAAGGTTGGGGACTGTGACAGGCACAAAATTGGTGCTCAGAAAATTGTTAGAAAAGGTAAACTACGCGCAGGCACAGACAACACAGGCCAGACATTCTTGTTGAGACTCAGCACTAGGGACTGTGGCCGAGAGACACAAGGAGCCATTTCCGATAGGTATCACAACGTCTGAGTTTTTCCAGCAGAGAATAAGCTCAGAGATCGCAGCATTAGGGTTAGGTATACCAAGAAAATAACGCATATAATGAATGCGCGCAGGGGCAGACTGGCGATGGGCAGGCAGCCTAAAGGAGTAGACTGGCAGGCAGAATGCCAGGCTGAAATGCAGCAGACTGGCAAAAGGCAGGAGTTATGGCAGCGCTCTGATACCAGTTGTTAGGTATAACTCTCGATTGATTGATTATTCAAATGCAAATGCCTATATTTATACATTTCATGAGGCGGTTGATTACCAGCCTTTTCGCCTTCCTATCTATTCATATTCCTATTATTTATTTACAATAATCCTGACGGATTATTCTAACACTTGTAAAGCAGGCGCTCTTCCATTGAGCTAGCACGCTTTAAGAATCAGGAAGAGGAGAAATATTAACACATAGATTTCATCATTTGTAATTTTAATAAAAGACAATAAGATCCAAAGACATTCATGCTTAAAATCCAATTTATTTTTTCAACCACACTAATAAGCACAAAAATCTACCATGCTCAGGCAACACAATATCCTAAACAGTTACGCAATTTATTAAAGTGGTTCGCAAAAGAGTCTTAGAGAACAACATAATGTATTCATGCATACCTAATAACCTAAAATTGATATGGATAAAGAATCAGGGATGTGTTTAAGAAATAGTTGTAGAAACCAATTGAGGATGTGTGTGTTGCTACATACATGTTGTTATTCATTGATGAGGTGATTTTGTTCAGCAATGGGATGGTAAGAGAAAAACTCATGAATGGTTACTAAAAGAAGATGTCTACTATGTGCATAATATATGATATAATGAATATTTTAACAATTAACACCAACAAAGTTGATTTATATTATGTGCATTATTTATAATCTAAAAATTAGTAAGATGTCAACAGGAAAAAGGATCATATCGGTTTCCACAATTGATAAGGCCACAAGGAGGTAGATGAAGTTTAGGGGTTTCTCATCTTACTAATGATTGTTCCATCAAGAGATTCTAAAGGGGAATTCCATCACTTCATTAACATAGCTTCACGAATCCTTTAGCTTCATGAATCCTGCGAATTTCGGGAGCAGGGGTGGAGAGAGGGGGGCTCCTCCACGCAACATAGCTTCATGAATCCATTTAATAATAGCTAACGAAGAGAATGTGAAATAAGAACTAACAAAAACAAAAGAAAAAGAAAAATAGAATAATGGGATTCAGAGTAAAAATTAGTGAAGAGACATGGAGAAGGAAAGAATAAAGAAAACTTTACATAGAAAAGAACAAATGTTTGCTTGAACTATTCAAAATTTCAAAAGGGGTTTATCAACAGACAATCTCAAATTGAAATTTATCTCAGGCATGTTAATGAACAATTCATGAGTTCCATATTTGTGATGATGAAGACTAATTTGATTTATGGGGTTCTAAATACCAACAGTTTTAATAATGGACAATTCAATTTCTTTCCCATTGGAATTAGATGTGCCAATTTAAATTCAAATACCATTGTATAAAATTGAACCTTAGAGAACGAAGGGAGGTGGGGGTTTTGGAGATAGTTCAATTTTTTTCACTTAATATTAAATAATACAACATTCAACTTTACATTTGGGGATCACATGGGGTTTAGATAGGGGAGGACTAATCTGGGTCAAAATGAGAGAATTTTATTGTGCAAGTTCATCGTCTTGCAGAATTGCAAGAATCTAAAATAGAAAAGTTGTGGGGATGAAAGGACACAAGAAGAAAACCCCCAAAATTGCAAGGTTGTAGACACAACAAAGTGGTCAACACAATTTGAGACCTGTCACCCTAAGTTTCCAAAACCGATGTTCCATAAGTGAACATAATTTTGCAAGAATTAGAATACCTGAAACACAGCTAAAAAAATCAGAGTTCCACAACAATACAAAGGTCACAAGACCACATAGTAGAATATAGAAAAGAATCACAACAGTATTTGAATAAAGAATCAATAGGTCATGGACTTTAAAAATACAAGTTCTATGTGTTTTGAGATTCTAACTCAACAACAAAACTGTTGTGTGTGCATGTATGGATGTATGTAAGTGTATGAGTTAGGAGAAAACTTAAAAGCCTTAAAAGTAATGATCTTCCATATTATAAGCGTCTCTTACAAAATTTATTTGAATTAAGCCATGCGAATATGCATGTGTTCTTTATTCTATGCATTTAATCTAATTCTAGATATGTAGGCAAAGAGAGACAACAAACTATCCAACATCCGTAAGAAACATCCAACATCCTCTAGACGCACTTTGTATGAGCATGAGCATTGTAAAAGAAAGGGATCAAAAGTCTATGCAACTACAGATAGATGATCGTAACATGCCCATTAGAAGGAAACTCATGAACCCCTAACATGGGTAGACATGACAAGAACACTAATAATCTAAATAGAAGCAACAATAACATATATATATGTTTGAAAGTAGTCATTTACACAGTGGAGAAATGTAAATAAGAAGGAGCCGCGTTGGATGATTTCACAAATCTCAACGTTTCGATCCCTACTCTGGGATCATCATCAGGAGATAACTGAAGCGTGAGGTAAAAGATCAAAAAGCCCGTCAGTATTTATAGTTAGTGTGCAGCATAACCGGTTCTAGGTTTTCTAAGTCGGTTTTAATTTTTAATTCTTGTATTTTAATTTTAAATTTAAATTTAATATTTAAATTTTTAATTATTACTATTATGGGAAATTAAAATAAAGTTTTTAAAATGGTATATTTAAATATGTTTGTTTTTAATTTTTAATTTTTAAAAACCTAGATTATTATGTATAAGATAAATAAAAAGTTTTTATTAAGATTTTTCACGTTAATAATAGATTACTTCGTAAATTTTTTTTTAATTCTTTAAGTTTTTTAAAATTAAAAAAATTTTAATAAAATTTTTAAAAACTTTTTATGTTCATAAATTTTTAAAAGGAGGGATTAAGTAGATAATCTAACAAAGGTTAGAAAACTACTTTAAGGGGAAAAAATAGTTTTTAATAAAAGGTTTAAAAGGTTTCTTGAGTAGGGGTGGCAAGGAAAAGGTTTAGGGTTAAAGACAAAAAGTATGTTAGGTTTAAGTTACAAAAAGTTTATTAAAATTTTTGTTTTAATGTTAAATTTTATTTATTTATTTTGATTTTTATTAATTTTTATTTATTTATTTTAAATTATTAAAGTTGAGAGGTTTTCCTTTAATAATTAACCTAACCATGTGATTATTATCCTAAAAGGGGGAAATAGCTTTATAATTTAAAAATTTTTGGTTCTAAGAGAAGGTTAGAACGAAAGAGGCTTCGGGTTAAAGGTGTACAGAAAGTTTGGGGAACTTAAGCAAAAGGATAATTTAGGGTGGCAAAAGAGTCAAGGGAAACCTTTTCTTAAAAGTTTAGTTAAGGTTGGGAAGTTCTAATTGTCGTTGGTGAAACATCTTTCCTTGATTTGCAGGGAGTGAAGGAGTGGTATCCAAGAATCACTAATTTTGGTGCCATCATCTCTATTAAGGCAATTTTTATTAAGGTTAATTTCGATTTTCTCTCTAATTTTTCTTCTTAACAGGTTGTCCTCCCTAGCAATGAATTTGGCATCTTGAAGGCAGATGTGGTGACCAGTTTTGTGTGCGTGTTCTGCAAGGATGGATTTCTTGTGTCTATTATGTCTAAAGTCGGCACTATGTTCCTTAAACCTAGTCTCCATGGAGCGGCCGGTCTCTCCTATGTAAAGCATGTCACAAGAACAGGGAATGTATATTTAACATACCATTGATATTTAACATATTTTTTGTACTTCTCCCAAATGCTTTGTTGTGACTCACTCTTAGGGATGAACTCCACAGCAGTCAATATTTCTCCTTCCACTGCCTTCCTTGTAAGAACAACCTTCTGCACTTTCGACAGCTCTGAAAAATTGACATCAATTTGTTAGATAACACAATAGCAAAAAAGTCAAAACGAATTCTATTAAACATTATCATCAGTTGGAAATTTTAGGAAAATGTATTCTTGGATAACCATCTAAGTAGTAAAACTGAAAAATATCAAAGTAAAATGTAGTTGTGCTATGCAAACAAAAGGCATGTTCTTTAACAAATAATTCCCCAACTTAGTATAAATAATAATGGTTATCTAGGGGTCCAACATGCCACCTTAAGGCCCAACTTGTTAATGACTAACAGGCTATCATCCTAACAACTGACATCAAAAACAATGTAATAGCATTTGAATTGCTTCCTTTCCACCTAACCTTGAAAGTTAGATGATTCAATGCAAATATCCAATCCCATGTAGTGAACGTTTATCCCATGTAGTGTTGTACTTCTTAAAATCAACAAGGTTCACTGTTTTAACTTACCATTCACTGCTCAAATAACTACACTAAATTTGTTTTAATGGATTGGTGCTAATATTCACATAATCACTTGAGAATAGATGGAAGCATTATAAAAGTTTACCCGACAACAAAGCAAGTAAACAACAAAAAAGAGGTAAATTTCACTATATTTTCATCATTTTAATATTGTAGAGCAGAGAAAGAAAGACATACGAATGAGTAGACCATGACAATAAATGCATGGAATTTATCTTAAAAGTAGGAAAAGTGTTGTTAGAAAACCATTAATACAACAAGTCTCATATTACTATAGGAATTTGGACAACCAATAGAGAAGGAAGCTTAATGTCAGAGTTACAAGTTGTTTGCAAGCTATTTTCAAGCATTTTGCAGCAAACAAACTTTGAGGAGTAGGGTGGATAGCCAAGACCAATACTATTCGATTGTAGACATCCAAATAGTGTTGGAATTGTCCATTGGAAGTTTCCTTTGGGTCATTAGTTGAAAATGTATGTATTGTAAGTGGATCCCTCCACATCTATTTAAGATTATATTGTAGTATAAAAATGAAAACTTATTCAACCTCTCACCAAAATATCTAGATACATCCAACAGACTAAATAGTGCTACAAACTAAAGATAAACTTAGGGAATATTTCTTAAATATACCAAGAAGTACATTTAACTCCATCATACCTACCATCTACAAAATCTGTACCTACTACAACTTCAAAATTAACCACTATCTCTAGAATAGAGACAACACATTCAAATCCTAGCTAGAATAGATCATACCTTAGTCATGACCTGTTAGGAGAGGGTATGCACATTCACAAATAAGGTTTATCAACCCCAGAGGAATGATGCCCAAGTTAACGGTCCAAGAGCAGCCCAGAGAAATGAACACGGTCTACTTTATCGGTAGCAAAATGGAATTATCATGCATTCTTCATGTGCTAACAAATGGAATTCAATTGAAAGGAAATTGTGAAATTATTAGTGAGTCCAATATGACTACAACAATAATCCAGTTCAAATGATGGAGAAAACCCATTTCTTAGCTAGATGCAAGGTCCTTGATGGACTTGGAGTAATGTTGGTGGTAGCAATTTGAATAAAGACTGAGCCAAATCCGTGTTGTATTTATTGCTTGAATGTATATTTAATGGGGAGACATAGTTGAGCCACAACCAAATCCTGTGATTATGCATTACAATACATAGCATGTGATGTAATTGACCTAGAAACAGAGCATTGTAAACAAAACCGAACTCTTCCATACATACTACCCACTTATGCACAAGGAGACTTTGACCTCAGCTTTGACAAATTGAATGTCCCATTGTAGAGAGTGCATTGGCATTGGTGATTAGCATTGGTTTTGACTTTCAATAGCTCAAAACCTGACCTAAAGCAATGAACCAATATAGAACATAATCCTTGGAATCAACTCTAAAAATAGAGAACCCTGCATTATTCTAAGAGTAGAGACCAAATTTCAATTCTTCAGAAAAGATGTGTTGGTGAGACCTGAGGGCTATAAGTCCCGTATTTACAAATCATGTCTACATTGCTGTTAGTGCTGCAAGAATTTCCCATGAAGAAAAAAACATGAAATACGATTCCATGTTTGTTTGAGTTCCAGGTGATCATGAACATTTCACATACCCAATCATCTAACTAAAAGAAATAGAACACTACCCCCTGGTTTGGAATTTTACTTTTACTTTCATCAAACCCTTCCACTTCTCCAGAGAAAACCCATCTCTATTGAAGCAATGATATCTCCTAGACATCTACATCAGCGATTAGATGTCTGCTATCCAAAAATAGCATTGGGGGTAGACTGAATTTTATCAAAAACACGCCTTATCAAAACGCATCTTATAATCTCTTTACTGAGATTTTGTAAATATTGCTTCTAATTTTGGGACAAGAAACTTGGTATCTCAGATTCTAAAGTAACCGGAATTTGTTTTTCTTTGGAGATTCTGGGGTATGCATTGGTTTGTTCCTAGTGAGAGTTCAATTTCACGATTTGTGGTTAAAGTGACGAGATATTTTTTTACTATTCAAACCACGCAAATATGCTGTGCAACTACAACGTGAATAAATGTCCGACAGTTGAGCCACACTCCTAGCTCAAACGAGAAAATGCCCACCATCAGAGGTGTACCTTGGACAGTCTTGGTATTTGCCTGATAACAATATTCCTTACTTTAAGCCTCAAGTGCTTTAGAGCATCCATACTTTACTCTATTCACCAAAATTTAAAACTGGTCTTTCCTTGAGTTGCAAATCCATAGGTGAAATGGAATTTAACACATCTTCCAAACAATCTCAGTGCATATTTTCAAGACAATTAAGCATCACTCTACACATTTATAATGTCATTTAATTACTAAGGCATTATTTCTGGTTGAATGAAAGATTAGCTACTTTTCCACATAGAAGAGAAAAAATCGAATCCAGGCATATTAAAGACCACTCACATGACAACAAAATGGGAACATCCACTACAAGAAGAGGCTTTCAAAATGCAAATTCATTAATCCAAATATCTAAAAGCAGGCATACACAAATAGAGATACATAGTCATGCGAACAGAGTCACGTCTCTGCAAGAGAGACAACGCTGATAAAATCACTTGCTCTGCATTTGCACATTTATCTTTTGACCTTCACAGAAGTCACAGACCACCCATCCTTTCCCCTTGCAAGGATCACAGAGGATGCCAACACCCGTTACTTCCTAGAATGTAAATCATGATTCATAAAATAGTTAAAAATCAATAAACTTATATGCATTCTAAATACCAATCAAGAAACAAATTCAAGTATATACTATAGTTACATCCAAAGCTCACAAGTACAATAAACAACACAAGCATGTGTGTGTGTGTGTATGAAACACGATCAAGTGTATACTATAGTTACATCAAAAGCTCACAAGTACAACAAACAACACAAGCATGTCTGTATATATATATATATATATATATGAATGAATGAAATAATTGCATGGGATACAAAAAATACTGGAGAGGGTATACGAAGGACAAAATATTTAAGATTACAGTCCATCATAATCAACTAGGGCATACTAATTGGTATCACTATTAACTGATGCATATCCTTCATTGCAGGGATCTATGGAAAAATAAGTTTATATCCTCTGTTGCATTATTAAGACACCTACTAATTTTTTCGCGGAGTAGAAAAAGAGAAAAGTGCTTATATATACTTACTTGTTGGGATTGAAGTGAAGATTCCCTGTAGGTAATTCTCTGTGTAAAAGTAGGCCTAAAGTTGGACCACGAATATTCCCTGTAGGTAATCCTTACGACAATGACAATTTGTAATTTTAACAGAGAAACCAGAGCAACAAAACCACACACCTTCTCTAATACACAGAGAACTGATTAATGAGAGGAGCCCATACCACCCACTGACAACTGGATATAGCGCCAAAATAGGAAATACCGGCATATGAACCTCCCGTAGACCCGATGCCAAACCAACCACACAAAAGATCTAGCAACAAATTGCAGATTTCAGGAATAGCAACTGGTCAACCTAAAAAATCAGAACTGGGCTGGAACTAGTAAAAAACCAGAAACAAAAACTAGTTGATCAAATAATACACAAAATATTCAAATTTTGATGGAAAAATATCATTCATGTGCATCCATGTGAATCCAAACAATTAGATACAAATACGAAATTTTTTCTCATGTATATAGCAAGGGTGCATATAATATTAATAATGCAGATGTATATATAGTTGTAACAAAATCTGACCCCAAAATGGACAGTTGAGGATTAATATCATCCTCTAGACAAAATTACGCTAACCTAAAAATGGAATTTTCCCTCTATATTTGTCAACATTCCTAGACTTAACCTTACTATTAACTATGAATGGTAGGGAATCTGGACAAAATGGGCATTACACCTTAACAAAAAAAATCTGGAAACCTGTGGATGCATGTGTTGTTCATTCTTTGTTTAATTGTAACTTAGCATTTTGAATATGTATGTTATATTAACACCAGATTTGAAATAATATATCTGAGTGTTAATCATACATATTCATGGATATCATCTAGAGTGAGCTCTTTACTATAGCTTACAACAAAACATGGGTCAATGCCCTTCAAAAATTAATATTCTCGCCAGTCTGTCTCGAATGGGCTATAATGGGTTCACAAGGAATAAGGTATATTCTACAGCCTGGTAGGGATAAGGCGTTACGTCCATCTA
>LPNX011160446.1:925999-993085 GCA_001517045.1 Pseudotsuga menziesii | reverse complement strand
ACAGATATTTGCACCTGGCTTCCTTTTTATCCCTATCTGTGCTTAATAGATCTAGAGTTAAGATGAATCTAAGATGATGTGTAAGACTTGAAAATGGTGCGTTGGATGGTGAGGTTGCTAGTTCACTTAGGTCAACAACATGTTAATCCCTCCACCAGTATTTCATTCTTGTTGTGGTCTGCTCTACCAGCTTGGATTGAATTTCAAAGGGATGAGGCTGGGTACAAATTCCAGGTGATTTTGGCAGAAAAGATACCACTTAGACTTGTAGCTAAGCCAAAGGAAGTCTACTCTTTGTGGTGCAACCTCGTCATATTGTTGTATTCATACTTGCAAATGTAATGCAGTCAAGTGGACTTGATGTCTAGACTAGCAAATGACGTTGGCAATTGCACAGTAATTGTACAATAAAAGGGTGCTCATACGTATTTATTTCATTGATAGAATAAAAATAAGAGTTGAAATTGAGGTCGTCTGTAGGACATTTTATATTTCATCTTTTTAACTTCTGAGTATGTTATAACAATGGATTTGGTAGAACCACTTGGAAAACACTAATGTGAATCATACAATCCTAAATTCACTTATAGTGTGCACAAGTAACCAACACCGCTGCTGTCAAAATCCTAACGAGCTTTCATGGCAGCAGTTTCATTTACAAATGCCTTCTTAAGCAGTACTAATAAGATAAAAAAATGTCCAAAATATCTGTTTACATGGACATAGCATTGGGTTCAAAGAAAAACCATAACTACCAAGTGGACAACTCAATTTTATACTACAAGGAAAAGTGACAGATTGGAAGAGCATGGTCACTTGTGATAATTACCAAGTGGACAACTCAAGTCTATACAATTAAAAGAGACAGGATGGAAGAGAATATTCACTTGTGATAACTACCAAATATTGTCCATCTCAAAAATAAGATGCCCCACTAGAATTTCAAGGGACCCTCATTTGTCCAACACTTAATAAATCAGTTAAAGCATTTGTCTGCTCCAATATACATCCTTTCTAAGATAACTTGGAAATGGGCTGGCTATGTTAAACTGAATCTCATTAAATTCGACAAATAGTCATGGTGAACTAAACGAAGTTTAGTTAAACATGCCTGGCTGCAGGAATCTAGCTTCAGGGAACTAAACAAGTGGAAATCGCTTGCCCTTTTGACTACATCTTCAAGACTATTGGAAAAGTCATATTGCAATACACATTATATACTTTGGGGAAGGCAGGGGCTAATGGTCCCTTCCAGAATACATCGCAATAGGGATGACACAATCCCTACTTCAAGAGCACCTCTGCATCCACTTAATAACTGGAAGTGTACAGTCAATGGAACTGTTGAACCACACATTCTAAACTGGTTGGATGTGTGGGGCAGAGGGAATGTCACACACTCAGACTATTGATTGATCAGTCCCCCACTTTTTCTACTTCAACGGATTCCATATCAGTGGGAATAAGAGGGCTAAGTAGATGGCATACACTTACTTGAGTGGCAAAGGAAAAGATAACGAACAGATCGGGCAATTGTGACCAAGGAGTGTGAAAATTTATCCAACTCTACATTGTTGGAAGCCCACAATGCTCTAAAAAATGCAAGGACGACTTGGAAGCATCAAGATGCGCCATTGCTTCTTGAAAGAGTGACAATCTTACCATATTACCAGCAGATTAAACACAAGTTGAGATATGGAATTCATTCAATACTAACGTGTATTTATGCTGAAATCAAAATTTAAAAGGGTAAAATTTCCTTTAAACTCCTTTAAATTCCTAGTGTCAGTAATCAATCTGTTCACATCTTTTTTTTCCATTTCATATGATGAGTTTTGATTTATATCTTCTTGCTTTTGAGGTGCATCCATTTTTTTCAGACACTCTAAGCTCTGGAACACTTCATTTGAATTGTCTTTTGTTTCACTTGAATCAAATTGAATCCTGGAAATAGAACAATTTGCAGCATCTGCCATGTCAACTTCAGACTCAAAATTGTTTATCCTATCTCCTTTAGTCATTCCCATGAATGGCTCCTCTGAATGTAAATCATTTTGGCTCTGTAAAGCTATATATTTGCTGTCCACATTCATAGAAGCAATTGGAATTTCTTTGTTGTAAATGCTGTATACTTGTGCTATGTCTTCAATCATGTTTGGAGAAACAAAAGGCTCTGGAGCCAGATTTTGTGTTTTCTATTCTATTTCACCAGGCAACATTACAACAGGAATGCTCCATGAATTATCATTGGCTTCAACCAAGAGTGCCATATTTACTCTATTCAAAGATTGTGAATCAGATAACCCTTCAATTGCTTCCTCTGCAACACTAATTTTTGCACCATTGTCATGTTCATTCTGATGAAATTCAACAGCCGACTGTGCTAAGGCAGGTTTTTCCAGCACCTCTACTGCAGTGGAGACCTTACTATTTTTATCATTTCATGATTCATCCTTCAATTCCTGTAATGTGTTCATACCTTTATCCTTTGAAGACCTTTTATTAGATAGAAAAGTTATGGACTCCTGAATTACTTCGATTACTGTTAGGTCTGTTTCCCCTTCCTCTGAAGCAGATTTTTGAGTCAAAGGAATTTTAATTGACTTTACTTGAGAGACACCAGCTTCCTATTTCTCCTGTTTTTGTTTTTCGGTTTCTAGTGTAGAGTGTAGATTAGTAGGATTTTTACTCTTTTCCACTGATGATACCATTATTTTGTCACTATCCTTTTCCTTTTCACCATGTATGGTTCCATTGTTCATTTCTGAAACAAAAACATGACCAACTACTTTTTCATTTTCAGTACTAGTTCCTCTCAATCTGCTATCATTGGTTGTTTCTTCCAAACCATTTTCTTCAGTCTGCATCATCTTTTGTGACAGGAGGAACACATCTGTAGCCTATTCAGTTCCTGAGCCGGGTTGCAAACGATTTGGCATTGAAGTTGAGTTAGCATCACTAACACATGATTCTTTAGCAAAGGCTGCCGCATTGGATATGGAGTTTTCACCAAATCTTGTGATTTAAATCCAACAAAAATGATTAAGAGAGATTTACATTCACAAGTCATTAGCATATAATTATTGTCTTATATGTTGCAGGCAAACTTTGATAATTGTGATATCAAGCAAGCGACTATTTAAGTTTCTATTCTTATGCATGATCCTTACGAAAGAAATCATTCTCAAATGTTTGACACCATAATCATAAAGACAACTAAAAGGTCATTTGTTACATAAAATAATTTTAGGAAAAAAACTGGGGATATAGATAATCTAAGCAAAAATATGAATGAAGCAGCCTTCTAAAAACTCAGTGATAATAAAAAAATGTAGAAACATAATTCTATCTTTGGGGGTGGTGGTCTGATATACTTGTTAATATTGTGTTTTAGGAAATGCCTAGATTTCTTGGGTGAAAATAACTATCAACTGTTTTGTAATAATGGTGAGAAAAGAGGAAATTTTGGCCAAAGGGGTTGGAAATTTTTAAGTTTTCTCAATCAATGAATAACTACAGATGACCCAAACTCCTCTAAAATCAGTTGTAGAAGAGAAAATGCACACATAAAAAAAGAGTTTATTGAAACAATCCTCAGAATTTGGTAGAAAAAAGAAGAGATCACTGCTAATGAAGAGTGTTGGATTCATATGGAAACTAGAAGGTACCAGCGCCTCAAATCCATTATGGAAAACAAAATCTAATGCCTCAAAAGGAACATGACAGATCAGCTGCAAGGGAATAGAGAGACTCAGGTCCAGTTGGAACTTGGTAGATATTGATGTGCATGCCAAACTTCTAACAGACAAAATTGAAGCTGAATATGCCAAACTCGCTGACAAGAGTAAGGGAACTGGAGGACCAACAAAGGGAATTGTTTCTTCTCTTTGAATGAATATGATAATCTCTGATATTGTCTCTCTTAGCATCCTTTTCCTCTCCTTTCACTAAAGTTGCCAAACAACCCTTTAAACAACTATAGGCCTCCATTCTTTTCATGTCATGTGGCCTATGGTTTCAACCACCAATCATAAAGTTGGATGTATGATGGGAAGCATGCATTCTTGAATGTCCCTCCCTCCATACATCACTCTTACTTGTTGGTCCTCTCTAACATTTGATTGGAAAGAGGTATTGACAGCTCAAGTCTATGCGGGCCCCTTCTGGGCTATCCTGAACAACACCCTCGAAATGATCAGAGGGATAGCTGAGATTATACAAGGATGAATGTCTAAGCTCAACCGATGATAAATTCATCTGTCCCTTACCTTAGACTCCTATGCACAACCCACACCAACAAAAAATAATACAGGGGCCAACTTCATGGATAGTCACCATAAACCTCATGGATGGCATCTGTTTTTTCTTGGTAACACCAACATATTTTTTCATGGTTTGATGCAAGATCACATAGATGTAGGGCACAAATATTTATCAGATCTATAACAGTGTTGGGTCTACCTTTTGGGCCACCTTGAACAGCCCCCTTGAAATGATCGGAGGGATAGCTGAGATCACGCAGGGTTGAATGTCTAAGATTAACCCATGAAAACTTCATATGTCCTCTCCCTTAGACTCCTATGCACAACCAATACCAACAAGAATTAATACATGGGCCAACTT
This sequence comes from Pseudotsuga menziesii, assembly GCA_001517045.1. Classification (NCBI taxonomy): domain Eukaryota; kingdom Viridiplantae; phylum Streptophyta; class Pinopsida; order Pinales; family Pinaceae; genus Pseudotsuga; species Pseudotsuga menziesii. Next base: position 988,462 of record LPNX011160446.1, on the reverse strand, counting down.
CATGGCTAGTCACCATAACCTCATGGCTGGCATCTATTTTTTTCTTGGTAACACCAACAGATTTCTTCATGGTTTGATGCAAGATCACATAGATGCAGGGGTTGATTCTTCATCAAATCCATAACAGTGTTGGTTCTATAGCATATTTATTATATATACTTACTTGTTGGGATTGAAGTGAAGATTCCTTGCAGGTAATTCTCTGTGTAAAAGCAGTCCTGGAGTTGGATCATGAAAAAGGTGGAGGTAAGATGTTTCTGATTGGATTTGCAAAGATCTTTGTACTTGCTGTTATTATTTTTCTACAGTATGTGTTTGTAGATTCTAGGATTTGAAGATTGTTGCTGTTTAAATAGGTTTCCATCTTTATCACTACCTACAGATTTTCAGGATTATTCTTTGAGTGCAGAATATGAACAGTTACAGTGAGAGCCAGGCACTTTTCAAGATCTATCTAAATTTTTATAATCAATTTTCTGCGCAACTACCCTTCCCTTGTAGAATGTGTTGCAACTGCAACCGTTCTCCCCAAATTTCTTAAATTTTGGTCCCCTCCTCATGATTTTGCATTGTTTTAATCGTTGGATCCTTTGAGTTGTTGGTCGTGTTGTAATCTCGGATGATTGTAAAAGCTTAACTCTCGCCCAAGGTCCGAAGTTTGATTACGTTTGGAATTTATGGTGAGTCACAGAATCTAAGTTTGTTTTCGTCTGTTGATCAAACCAAGTATCCTTTATTGTGGTCTCCATTGCGGAGGTATAACAAGTTTCTGTCCCTTGCTGAGTTTAAAGCTGTCTAAACACTTAGAATATTTATATTGATCGGGAGTCATTCTTGTTGGATCGGAAGCCGGAGCCTTTTCGCTTCCGCCGTTGCGGAACCTAGAGTAGTTTGGCACCCGAAGTCCAAATCTTCCCGACTGCCGATGCGTTTTGACCTGATTTAGCCACGTACCCGAAGCTATTTTTCTTCCACTGTTGCAGCTGGGGAACTCATTTGGCTTCCGAAGTGCAAATCTGTCTGACTTTCGACTGTGCATCGCATGGCTCTAGCCTTCTCTTTTTTGCCGTTGTGGCTCCCAAACCGATTTGCCGTCCGAAATGTGAAAAAGCTCCGACTGCCGATGTGTGTTGACCTTTTTCGTCGCAGACCCATGTTTTTTCTCTTTCGCCGTTGCGGTTGGGAAAGTCATTCATCCTCCGATTTAAAAGTCTTCCGACTTGCGACTAAAGCCGTTTTTCTGCCCGCTTCTCGGATGTCTCTAGTAGTTGTGCCCCTTCCGTCGTTGCGGCTGGGAAATCCATTTGGCTTCCGATGTCGGTTCCCTCCCGATTTCCGCCGTTGGTATTGTTATCACAAGCCTGTCTTCTCTACTGGATTAGCCGTTTCAATAGTATGATTCGCTGCTTTGTTTTGTAACGCAAATCCAATGAATGATGCATTTTGGTTTATTCGTAGGTGGACTTGAAGGATCTTTTAGGCAAACGCAGCACGAAGGCACATCTAGGCAGTTTTGAAAAGGTCAAACTGTGGTTCTCAGGACTGAAGAAAGGACAAAACGAATGACGGCCAAGGCACAAACTATAAATATCCATCAGTTACTAATAAGAAGATGAACGTTCACATAAAATAAAAATGAGAAGACAAAGCGGCCTAAAGAAGAATCTGAAACGTTCGAGGGACTGGAAAGTCACACGTGGGGGGGGGGGGCAGCCCAAACGACCTGCTGTGTAGTTTAAATATTGTAAAGATAGGATTTAGAAAGGGACTTTTTCCCTGGAAAAAACTTGTAAAACCATTTGCTTGTAAGAGGAACTACTTCGTTTTACAATCAGAACTGCAACTTTTTGTCTGCTGGAGAAAGCGAAATGTGGAATGTATCAGTGTGATAAAATGAACAATGTTGAAGGGGAACTATTTCGTTTTCAGCTGTGTTTCATTGACTATGAGAGTGTTTAACTTCCTGAACCTATGTTCTTGTTGAATGCTTTTCAGCATATTTTGTGATGTTTTCCACTGTGAGTAATGAATGGTGTTCATAAAATAATTGGCTAACTGGTTGTTCAAAAAATCTGCAAATTGTTCATGTGTCTTGAAAGAAGTGTTAGCTATTTGTAACTTTTCATTATTGCATGTACAAAATGTATTACTCACCAATGAATGATAATCCTGCTCCCTAGGGATAGATTAGGTAGTTAGTTTATTTTTCCTGGTAGTATGTGATTTATATGCTAGTGAGTCTAAGACGAGAGGTAGGAACCTACGCATCACATTGTGACTGATCCTTGCATCTTATCACCTTGCATGGTTAATTATGCACTTGCATATCATACATTAAGTCAAAAAATACAAAAACTCGGTGGACCAGGCCGTAACCGGTAAAGCATTTGTTTTGTACTTGACCTACGGTAGCCGGACCGTAAACCGGATGGATTCCCTATACCAAATAATCAACGGGCTAGTTGGGAACGTTGATTGGGGAGAATCCCTTACTATTGCTGCCTACGAATTTCCGGGCCTCAACAGATTTGGCACTAGAAGGAGGGCCGCCAGTGTATGGCTGGCCGAGGAAACCCGTTTTCCCGAGAATATTCCACCGATAACAGTTCTGAAAGCAGTGGTTTTCATAATCCAATTCCGGAAGAAAAGGAACATCTATATTCTGTTGGAAACAAAATTGTTAATGATCTGAGAAGACACACCAGGGCATATGTAAAGAATATTGGAGGATTTCCAATCGTCCCTGAATTTCCCAGAAGAGAGTACAAAAGGAAAGATCGTCCTGTAGCGGAATACTTAGTGTTGGTTGGAGACTGGGAAGAACTTGTAGAAACATCCTTACAAGAAGCTGTGCTACCTTTGAATCAAGAAGGCCCAGAAACCCCTCACAGTTCTCCTGCCCATACTCCAGTTGGTTCAACCCCTCACTCTCCACCCAGACTCATGGCTGGGGTAAATGCAAACCAACCACCTAACCCACCAAATCCACCACCTACATGGAGAGCCAGATCACCATTAAACCTGACACCTCCCTTACATGACCTACCTCAAGCCTTTGACAAGATGTTGCCCAAGTTTGACCCAAATGAGAAAATACTAGTAGATGATCATCTACAAAGTTTTTACTTGGCAATTGAAGGATTAAGGGTCAGGGAATATGAAGATGTGGTATGCAGACTGTTCCCGCATACCCTTAAAGGAGCTGCAGCATCATGGTACTTTGGATTTCCTGCTAACTCTATCCCTGATTGGGATACCTTTGAAAGGATTTTCAGAAGTAAGTATGCAACTCAGAAGACTCATGCAGCCCTCATGAAAGGGCTGTGCGCGTTGAAGAAAGAAAGAAAAGAAAAGGTGCACAAGTTCACACAACGGTTTGCAGCCTATATTAATAATTTTTCCGAAACAAATAAACATTTAGAAAAAGTTCTGATTGAATATTATACCTCAGCTTTAGGCCCTGATTTGGCCATGTTTGCCAAAGGTAGGGCCAAGCCTACTTTGACAGAAACATATGAAGAGGCAAAAGTGGTGGAAGCTGAAAGAGGGAGTATTGAAGACTATCCAGAACAGTCAGGAGAGAAAGGTGTGGGAAGAAAAACTTTATCATTTGCTAAGCCTAAGGAAGAAAAGTCACCAGATTTGGAAAATATGGCCAAAATGATGCAGAAGCTGTCCAACAAAATCATAGATATGGAGAAAGAAAAGGAAGCACAAAAGTTTTATAAACCATATTATAAGAAAATGGAGGATAACTATTAGTCTCAACCTCCTCCTCACAATACTGCATCTATGAATTTAACAGAGGTAGGCATGGACAATTTCTGCACTTTCCACCAATAGCCACACTCTGAAAAGAATTGTCCTCAATGGATAAACTCGATGACGTTGGTCATGAATTAGGTCTTGGATTCCAAATTAACAGAAGAGGGAGCTGAAGAAAGAAAAGAAAGTACCACAGCAACAAATGAGCAAGAGGAGGAAACTATGGCTTTGTGGAATTCTGTTTCCTTATTTGATGCTGAAGAGGAAATCAACGTAGCAACAAGAAGCCAAGGCCCGATTAAAGACAACAGTCTTATACTGCCAAAGATCAAAAGGCTGCAAAGAAATATAAAGAAATTTCAAAAAATACCCTCAGCTGATATAGTTCCAGAATTCACTATTACCAGCCAAGATCCTGGGTAGAATGACGCGCGGACCAAGCCAAGTGAAGAAAATATGAATGATGATAAACCTCACCACATTGAGCAGCCAATGAACTATGACATCATGGAGGATTTAAAGAAGGTAAAAGCGAATGTTCTGCTATTCGAAATGTGTAAAGTGCCGTAGCAAAAAGAAAGACTGTTGAAAGCACTTGAAGCATTAGATGAGAAGCTGCCCGCCAACAATCAACCTCAGGAAGAAGAAGAAATTGGAGAAACCAACGTTGGAGGTAATTTTAAAAGCAAACATCCGCCTTTCCTCCTCACGTTTGAAATTTTCAATCATAATGTACATAATTGCTTGGTAGACTCAGGGCATCAGTTAATGTCATGCCTGTATCAGTCTGTAAAAGGATAAATGGGCAGCCTAAGCCATCCACATGGAGGGTTGTCCAGTTGGATAGGACAGATGTAAAGGTAATTGGTGAGATGGAAGATGACCTAGTCCGTATGGCATCCAACGACAAAGTATGCCAAGTTATCAACATCGTGGTGGCTGATATAGCAGATGCTTATGGTCTTGTCTTGAGCAGAGATTGGTTGGCCAAATTAAATGGATATTTCACCTCAGATTGGTCACATCTGTGGTTGCCATACAAAGGAAGTCCGAACCAGATCAAGATTTTTAAGGGAACCTCACATGAAGTACAATGTTACTTAATTGGAGGAGAAAAATGTACCAGTGGATTCTGTACTGGGAAACTATTTTATTGAGTTGGAACTAGGGAATTATCAAGCGGAAGAAGCCAGCAACACATCTGACACCCAGCCTGATCTCCTTCAATTCTCACAGGCTGATGAGATTGACTGTAATATAGTAAGCTTAGCAGTAGGAGTAGATTCACCTTCAGTAGTTAGTGATTTTTGGATTTTGTTTTTTGATGGCTCTAAGACATTAGAAGGGTCAGGGGCTGGCTGTGTCATGATCGACCCACAGAAGAATAAACATTTCCTTTCATGTAGATTAGAGTTTGAGTGTACTAATAATACAGTAGAGTACGAAGCACTGGTGCAGGGACTAAAGAAGGAAATTGAATTAAAGGTAAGTAATCTAAAAGTTTTTGGGGATTCTGAAATTATTGTGAAACAAATCCAGAATAAGATACATTGTGTTTCTCCTCACTTAAAGGCTTACCAGAATGAGGTATGGGATTTGCTTAAATGTTTTAATGCATTCAACATTATTTCAATTCCAAGAATTAAAAATGCAGCTACTGATTTGTTGGCCACATCAGCCACTAGACTCGTACCCACTAATAATCGGTGTTCTGTTGAACTGCTTTTCAGGCCCTCAGTACCGGATATGATCACCAACTTGCGAGTGTTTGATGATTGTCATCAAATCATAGAATGTTTGACAAATGAGGAGGTGTTTAAAGGAGCGATCATAGACGATGAAGAGCATCAGGCCGAGATGAAATATGACAATTTCATTCGTAAAGGTGTCAGAACGTTAGAAAAATTGTTTGATTTAAACGAAAAGTTCAGAAGACCAGCCAACGTGAATACCCACAGCTCATCTCTATGGTTCGAGCTGATAAATTTAGGGATTGAGACGAATCCCAAATTTGTGAATCTCGGCAAGTGTTGTTCACCAGCATAAAGAGACAAATTCATCAGTCTATTTAAACAATATAAAGATGTTTTCGCATGGACGTACGAAGATTTAAAAACATACGACACCACCAACATCATCAAGCATGTCGTCCCCATTAAAGCATGCGTCAAGCCTTATTAGCAACCGTTAAGAAAAATGCATCCAAAATTGGAACCGCTGATTCAGAGTGAAGTGAAGAAATTGTTGGATGCTAGAATCATTTTTAAAGTTAGACATTCTGAGTGGGTATCAAATTTGGTACCAGTAAGGAAAAAGTCTGGAGAAATCAGGCTCTGCATGGATTTCAGGAACTTAAACCGTGCATCATATAAAGATAACTATCCTGTGCCACCCATGGAGCAGCTGCTACAAATGTTTTAAGGTTCTGAACTATTTTCATTATTAGACGGTTTCTCTGGCTACAATCAAGTATTGGTAGCCGAAGAAGACAAATTGAAGACAACGTTCAGGACCAAATGGGGAACATTTGCATATAGGAGAATGCCCTTCGGGATTATAAATGCTGGAGCAACGTTTCAAAGGGCTATGGATATAGATTTCCGCATATTGATTGGCTGAAGTGCTGTAGTATACCTTGACGATATTACAATATTCTCGAAGAAAAGAGAAGAGCACACATTTCACTTAAGGCAAATTTTCGAACGCTGTCGAAAATATGGCATCTCACTCAATCCTAAGAAGTGTGTGTTCGCTGTCACGAAGGGCAAGTTGCTGGGTCACATAGTTTCAAAGAAAGGAATATCTATAGATCCAGAAAGAATCAAGGCTATTGAACAAATCCCCTTGCCCCATAATAGAAAGGGGATGCAATCGTTTATGGGAACGATAAATTTCATGCAAAGGTTTGTGCTTGATTTTGCTCAGATTGTCAAACCACTACAGTAGATGTAAAGCAAAATGCACTATTCAAGTGGAATGAAATTGAGAAGAGCGCATTCAACAAAATCAAAACTGCTGTTGCACACGCACCCTCCCTGAAAAGCCCAAATTTTGACAAAGATTTTGTCTTGTACACCTTCGCGTCCGATGATTCACTAGCAGCTCTGCTCACCCAAAAGGAAGACGGGGGGGATGAATTCCCAATATCCTTTATGAGTACTAGTCTACAAGGGGCTGAATTGAATTACCTAGCTATTGATAAACAATCTTATGCTGTATTCAAAGCAGTAAAACAATTCAGGCCTTATATTTTAAAAAATAGAACCAAGGTGATCGTCCCCTACCCAACTGTGAGGTCTCTTCTTATACATAAGGAATTAGGAGAAAGAAGAGGCAACTGGGTAACAAATCTTCAAGAGTACGACCTTGAATTCAAGCCAGCATCAATAGTTAAAGGACAAGGGTTGTGCAAACAAATGACTGAAAAAGGAAAAAATGAAGAACACGCTTGGGAAGATGAAGCTGAATTACATGTAATGGAGGTATGCCCTTTGTTTATAGCTCCCGAGTCTTGGTATAGAGACCTTGTGCATTACCTACAGGTAGGACTATTACCAGAACACTGGAATTACAAGCAAAGGAGAGCGTTGCGTCTTAAATCAGCCACATATCAACTTGTTGAAGGGGTATTATTCAGAAAGAATTATGACGGGGTTCTTCTCAGATGCTTGGAAAAGGAATATGCGAAGAAAGTGATGGCAGAATTGCATGATGGTCCTGCTGGAGGACATTATTCAGGGGATACCACAGCTGACAAAATACTCAAGACAGGTTACTACTGGCCTATGCTCTTTAGAGACGCACACGAACATGTAAGGAATTGTGATATTTGCCAAAGGTGTAGTGGGATACAGCCTAAAGAAACAACACCTCTAAATCCTGTGATGATCACAGAATCATTCTAGCAATGGGGACTGGATATTATTGGAGAAATAAAACCGAACTCCTCTTTGCAGCACAAGTACATTCTGACCGCTACTGATTATTTCACTCGCTGGGTCGAAGCCATCCCACTGCGCAAGATAAATGAAGATGAGGTCATCAGCTTCCTACAAGACCACATCATGACCAGGTTTGGAGTTCCAGTTTTGTTAGTTTTTGATAATGCTAAGTACTTTTCATCAATTAAATTGACTGCTTTTGCTCATGATAAAGGGATAAAATTTCATTATTCTGCTAATTACTATCCACAAGGAAATGGCCTGGCTGAATCCTCCAACAAAAATATGATTAGAATTTTAAAGAAGACTGTAGTAGAAAACCAGAGGAGTTGGCACTCAGCATTACCAAATGCCCTTTGGGCCGATAGAGTCACCCCTAAGGCTGCGATTGGAGTGTCTCCATATACCCTTGTCTATGGTAAAGAAGCCATCCTTCCTCCCAATATCATGCTACCATCTTCCATACTAGATCAAGAGTCTAGAGGGTCGGATGATGAAGTTTTACAAATAAGAATATATAATCTCCTGAAAGCAGAAGAGGCTAGATCTAAAGCCAGAGATCGCTTTAAGCAAAAGCAAGAATTAGTTAAGAGATGGTTCGACAAGCATAAAGCTGGGACAAAAGAATTTGAAGTAGGAGACTTAGTCCTCAAATGGGACCACCCCCATGATGAGAGAGGAAAGCATACCAAATTCTAGCAGTTGTGGGTAGGCCCTTTTCAGATTGTAGCCAAGCTTGGCCCTTCTACTTACAAGCTGCAAGATCTGCAGGGGTGGGAGGAGAACCTACCAGTAAATGGTTTGGTTCTCAAACCTTATTTTTCTTGAGTCTGTTTGATTTCTTCTGTCTTGTATATAAATAATTCATTTGGATGTATTTGAGTCATGTTTTTCAGTTTGCTTTAGTTTGAAATTTCTTATTTTCAATAAAGGGGACGAACCCGCGGTTGCATGGGGAACATCAAAATTTTGGGAGTGATAAACAATTTAGTGATCAGACTGTGGGTTGCTGTTGGTATAAAATAATTTCTTCCAGTTTAGTCGTTTTCTCGAATAATTCTGTGTGCATTGAAGTCCTACTTAATCACTGTGAAATAAACCGTATTCAAAGAGTCTAGAATACTATGTTGGGGCTCCATCCATGTCACACTTAAAATGTTCTAAGGAGCGACAACAGAGGACCCACAGAAAGGATCAGGGTGAACAGTATATTAAATATAAATGATCCCATGCCAAGAAACAAATGCCAAAAGGAAAATAAGAATAAAACTCCTATAAAAGCATCATACATCAAAGCAGATGCTGAATCATTCGTACTAAATTGCCAAAAGATCCTCTCCGTCCGTGAGCTGAAAATTAAATACATCTCTCACACAAAAGGACACTATGGGATAGAGGATCTTGAATTAGAATTCAGTAAGAAAGGCATGCAGGAGGACTCATATGAAAAGGGACAAAAGTCCAAAAGCACAAAAAGTGCTAAAATGGCATGGGAATGGGGAACAAACGAATATTTCTGTTTACCATGTGCTACAATCCTGTGGTGTCCAATCTATCAGCTACTTGAAGACAAAGGTAATAATGAAACTCATCTTCTGGCCTCAACAGAGTTATCTGGACTTGAAAATCGTGGTTTCCACTCTCCCAAATTGGACTATTATCAATGATTGAAGGTACACACTTCCGGCATTCGAGAAATCCAGGTAGCTGGAATAATCCAATAGAATGCATTTGATATTAAACAGTCTGTCACTCAAAGAGTAATCGCCCAGAGATCTAGGTTCACCAGGTAATTGCCAATTATTGCAGCTGCAACCGTTCTCCCCAAATTTCTTAAATTTTGGGCCCCTCCTCATGATTTTGCATTGTTTTAATCATTGGATCCTTTGAGTTGTTGGTCGTGTTGTAATCTCGGATGCTTGTAAAAGCTTAACTATTGCCAAAGGTCCGAAGTTTGATTACGTTTGGAATTTATGGTGAGTCACAGAATCTAAGTTTGTTTTCGTCTGTTGATCGAACCAAGTATCCTTTATTGTGGTCGCCATTGCGGAGGTATAACAAGTTTCTGTCCCTTGCTGAGTTTAAAGCTGTCTAAACACTTAGAATATTTATATTGATCGGGATTCATTCTTGTTGGATTGGAAGCCGGAGCCTTTTCGATTCCGTTGTTGTGGAACCTAGAGTATTTTGGCACTCGAAGTCCAAATCTTCCCGACTGCCGATGCGTGTTGACCTGATTTAGCCACGTACCCGAAGCCGTTTTTCTTCCGCTGTTGTGGCTGGGGAACTCATTTGGATTTCGAAGTGCAAATTTGTTCGACTTCCGACTGTGCATCGCATGGTGCTAGCCTTCTCTTTTCCGCCATTGCGGCTCCCAAATCGATTTGCCGTCCGAAATGTGAAAAATCTCCGACTGTCGATGTGTGTTGACCTTTTTCGTCGCAGACCTGTGTTTTTTCTCTTCCGCCGTTGCGGCTGGGAAAGTCATTAATCCTCTGATTTAAAAGTCTTCTGACTTCTGACTAAAGCCATTTTTCTTCCCGCTTCTTGGATGTCTCTAGTAGCTGTGCCCCTTCCGCCGTTGCGGCTGGGAAATCCATTTGGCTTCCGATGTCGGTTCCCTCCCGATTTCCGCCGTTGGTATTGTTATCACAAGCATGTCTTCTCTAGTGGATTAGCCGTTTGAATAGTATGATTCGCTTCTTTGTTTTGTAATGCAAATCCAATGAATGATGCATTCTGGTTTATTCGCAGGTGGACTTGAAGGATCTTTTAGGAAAACGCAGGACGAAGGCACATCTAGGCAGTTTTGAAAAGGTCAAACTGTGGTTCTCAGGACTGAAGAAAGGACAAAATGAATGACGGCCAAGGCACAAACTATAAATATCCATCAGTTACTAATTAGAAGATGAACGTTCACATAAAATAAAAATGAGAAGACAAAGCGGCCTGAAGAAGAATCTGAAACGTTTGAGGGACTGGAAAGTCACACGTGGGGGGGCAGCCCAAACGACCTGCTGTGTAGTTTAAATATTGTAAAGAAGATAGGATTTAGAAAGGGACTTTTTCCCTAGAAAAAAATTGTAAAACCATTTGCTTGTAAGAGGAACTACTTCGTTTTACAATCAGAACTGCAACTTTTTGCCTGCTGGAGAAAGAGAAATGTGGAATGTATCAGTGTGATAAAATGAACAATGTTGAAGGGGAACTATTTCATTTTCAGTTGTGTTTCATTGACTGTGAGAGTGTTTAACTTCCTGAACCTATGTTCTTGTTGAATGCTTTTCAGCATATTTTGTGATGTTTTCCACTGTGAGTAATGAATGGTGTTCATAAAACAATTGGCTAACTGGTTGTTCAAAAAATCTGCAAATTGTTCATGTGTCTTAAAATAAGTGTCAGCTATCTGTAAATTTTCATTATTGCATGTACAAAATGTATTACTCACCAATGAATGATAATCTTGCTCACTAGGGATAGATTAGGTAGTTAGTTTATTTTTCCTGGTAGTATGTGATTTAGATGCTAGTGAGTCTAAGACGAGAGGTAAGAACCTGCGCATCACATTGTGATTGCTCCTTGCGTCTTATCGCCCTGCATGGTTAATTAGGCACTTGCATATCATACATTAAGTCAAAAAATACAAAAACTCGGTGGACCGGGCCGTAACCGGTAAAGCCTTTATTTTGTACTTGACCTACGGTAGCCGGACCGTAAACCGGACGGATTCCCTATACCAAACAGTCAATGGGATAGTTGGGAACATCGATTGGGGAGAATCCCTTACTGTTGCTACATGCAAATTTTCAAGCCTCAACAGAATGCTTACTACCAAAAATACGTGATTACTAATTTAGAATATTAAGGCCGCAACCTTATATGCCATCATTGTAAAGGAAGTCATGATCATTTTGATTGGCTTCTGTGGATGGTCTCATCTTCCCGGAGAACTAGTGTAGAGAGAGGTATTTTGAAGGTGGTTCTCAGCATTGCCAAGATTACTGCTAGTTATGTAGGATGCACCGATTTGTCAAGTGAGATTGAAGTGAAATGACTGCGAGATGTCAATTGGCTGGTACATTTTTAGATCTTTTCAAAATGATCCAGAATTTTGAAGTTAGAGATGAGCCATCAATTGATATTTGATGGTTTCTCAATTTAGTTGTGTATCTCATCTAACACTTGCAAATTTTTATTTTATTTTATCTGTTAACAGATGCTTTTGAAATTTCTACTTTGTTGTATTTTAGCAGTGGAATATCAGTCTACTCATCAGGTTAAATTCCAGGTGCAAGTCTTGGGCGATTATGAAATAAGAGTATGGACTTAGCCAAATGAAAAATAGTTGTAATTACTGATTCAGATAAAGGCCATGGTATTGGTAAAAAATGGTAAGCACGGATACTTACTTGAGAATTGAGGCATACAACTTAGTATTACGCTATCCTTTGAGTATATTTTGGGAAGAGCCCGTAAACCCTGATTCCTTGAGCCCCTTTTTCGATTTTTTTTTGGAATCCTTTGAAGATGAACCTGTAAACCCAAATTCCACATCTTTACAAGATTCTATAGACCCACGATAATTCTTCTCGGTGGTCAGAATACAAGCTTCTTTTGAGTACACAAAAAATATGTCTGCAATTTTCTTGCAGCATTTTGCACTGCTATAGTTATTATCCATCGTTTTTCTGTGCAACGTCAATTGGTTCTTCTGTGGGAAATTAGTTAGTTCAAAATGGATTCAAACAATAGATGAGGGTTAAAACAAGACCTACAGCTTGCATAGGAAAAAGGGCAGTTTTACATGATTGGTTTATTTTCAAAATATGGAAAACATTGCAAAAGGGCGGTTCAAACACAAAAGTAGTTATACATGATTTTTTTATTTTCAAATTAGGATTCACCATAATTTGGAAACTCAAATTTAGTCAAGTACGTCTAAAAATTGGTCAAAGTTGTTTAAATTGCATTTAGAAAATTTGAAAACATTCAAGGTACTATGATCATGTAATTTTATTATTTTAAGTTTTGATTTTATCAAAACAAAATTCTAAGTTAACTCTATAACACAACATAATTCTATAGTAACAATATTGATTAGTAAATGGCTTTTTTGTTCAAATTTAATAGAATAATTATATTAGAAGAAAAAGATAATAATAATATTTCTTTAGATAATAAAAGCATTCATTTTTTAAAGGAAAAAAACCATTTCTTCTTATCTTTCATTACATTTATAGAAATTTCCTCCATTTGCAAAAACAATTGAGATCATTTAATGATAATAATCACACATTTTGAAAAATTTAAATTTCAAAATAAAATTCAAGTCCCTTCATGTGATTACTTAGTTAGGTATGTAATCATTTAGCAATAAAAGTCATTTGAATTCCATTCCCTTATGAATGTGGGAATGGATTTATTAATCATTAATGAATTCATATAATTAACTAAAAAAACATCATCATCAAGTTTAAAATTAGTCATAAGCCATGGTATTCCAAGGTTTGAATTTAAATACACTATATCAACCTGGAAAATAATTCCATTGTTTTTCTCACCACAAATTATTTTCTATGGCAAATGTAAAACAGTGATAACTTTAAAAAAATCATAATGAGGGTCAAATTAATTATATAAAATGTTGAACATTTTGAATCCAACTTCAGTTTCTTTGCCATAATTTGAAACATTTTATATGGATTCTTTGTGTGATGTGACTATCCAAGCAATACGTGAAATTTCAATGAAAATTAGATACTTCATATTTCGAACAACCTCAAAGTTTTTGAGGAGAGATTTAATGTTTTTAACATATAAATTTGTAGACTAAAATTTGAACATTGCACCACATAAATTAAAATTTTGTAAAATTTTATATCAAAACTAAAAAATGCTAGGTAAAATTAGAGAAAATGAATGCATGTGAATTTAAGTTTTTTGAAAAAATGAATTGAAATATTCACAGGAAATTCTAATTTACAAGTGTGTGGGTTTTTCTTTTAAATTGTTTCTTTTGATACAAAAATGATTTATACATCGTTGAAGTTAATAAACATGTTTTTATTAATTTCGTGTATTGGAGGTAGATAATTGAATTACTGTCAGTGAAGTAATTTGAAGTTTAAATCCTATCGATGGTGGGTAGTGGAAATACCCCGTATTGTTATTTCACTCACTAAACACGCTGTAAGAAGTAGAACCTTACAGACTGGACATTTTCCTCTACGTTGGATTATTTCCTTGTGAGATTAATTACCCAACAATATTCATAGAAACTGGTTTCCATTAATCTCTCTCTTTCAGTTGTAGCACTTGATTCCAAGAGCCATTTGCAATAACTGTCCAAGCTGTCCATACATGTTGATTGCGCATGGTTTTTACTCCAAACTTTCTTTATGAGATACACTTGACCATTTGTCTCTAGCTTTTCTAGAGTGTAATTTGTGGGTATATCTAGTACCATCATATCGCTGGCTACATTGTTTATCATCAGGATCCCGAGGTGATGTGGTCAACATTTTATTATGAAACATGCATATTTATTTCGATAACCACCCTTAATTCAATTACAGATACTTTATCCTTTCAGGTTTCAATCCCTATATTTTATATCCCAAAAACCCATGCGCAAAACCAGGTTTCAATCCGAGATACTAAGTTTGGAAGCTTGTTCCAGATGTTATATCAGCGAATCAATTTAATCTTTACAAGTGTACCCAATATTTTCTAAGAAATTTGGCATGCAATAACTTTAATAAGTTTAATTATTAATGACCTATCCATTTAAATATAACTATACGATTCATCAAATAATACATTGCAAAAACATGAAGACGTTGCAAAACCATGAAACAAGTAGAGTGCAATCCAATAAAAATCAATAAAAACTAAAGAAATCGTGACCTTACCTCTGTAATTTTGAGCTAAATGTTTGGAATGATTCACTTGCACAGCAAATTTCGCGAGAAAGTAGTTGAATAGGAGTCTCTTTCATAAGGTCCAAGAGAACCTTTCTTTTTACTTCTTGTGGCCAATCCCATCCTGAAATGACTTTACGCAAGCCTTTTTCTTTTAGTGATGGAATAATCTTCCCATAGAAAATATCACTGGGATGTGGAATAGGTGGGATGGGAGTGTTTGCAGCTGCAGTACCACTAGTAGTAGATGTAAACTGAGCATACTGTGCATGCTTTTGTAAACTGAGCATACTGTGCATGCTGCTTCCAAGCTTTGAATACATGAATACACTATACATGCTTATAATATTGTCCACCCATTGACTCAAGCCTGCTTGCCCACTTATAGGAGTTACAGAATAGTAGCGAACTGCTAGTGAACGACCCTTTGTACTTGTGCATGTAGCATTCCATTCACAGCTTGCAAAAGCTGAAAAGCTGCATAATTCTTGCATGTCACAAATCTTCCTAGCCCTTGAGAAGATAAGTACACCTCTGACTATCCGAACCCAATAGAACTAGATTAGAACTAGCTTCTTTGGTTGTGTCTTTGTTGCAAGAATAGTTACCTGTTCAGTAAAAGAAGAAATTGTAACCAGGCCTAGAAGATCGCTCCCAGGAATCAGATTCAAACATTGATATCTGTTTCTCAAGACCAAGCATTGGGGCATCAGAAGAAGCCAACTGTGAAAGTCGTGGAGCAACCTCACTCAGGTAGACCGACTTCTAATTTTGTTTCCACCACTTGGGAGCTATGGAACATTATGAAGTGGGTGTATAAGAAATTTAATACGCAAATAAACTTCCAAGGATTTTAATATTGGCTTCTAGATTTAAGAGAGATTGTGCAATATTCAATGACATTCAGTACAAATGTCTCTCCCAGAGTTAATATATACCTCAAACTTTCATGAGTGTTTCTCTATATAATATGAGAGTCTTTCAGAATTATCAAGGATTTTAATATTGGCTTCCATATTTAAGAGAGATTATGCAATATTCAATGACATTTAGTACAAATGTCTCTCCTAGAGTTAATATATACCTCAAACTTTCACAAGTATTTGTCTATATAATATGAGATTCTTTCAGAATTCTCACATGAATTTGTAGCTTATATTGATTTAGATTTGCTCACAAATATCAACTCAGATCATATAGTGGAAGAACTACCATCAGTTCAGTTTAGAACTCCCTGGAGGACCCCACAAACTTTATTAGCTCTGTCTTTCATCACCTCTCTAGGATTGAGGCAACAATGATAGAAAACAGAAATGATATTAAATCGATGGCTTGAATGGAAACTCAACTCCACCGGATTGTCCAAGCCCTGGGACATTGAACTTATCAAAGTTTACTATTAAGACAATCGAAGCAGTGGATGACTACAATCCACCCATCACGTTTTTGTCAGTTTCTTTATATAATACTTAGAATCTGCTTTGAAACCATTTGAATTCAAAATAAATTTAGAATGTGGAGTATTTCATGGTTACCAGGATTATCATTTATGTACTGCTTGATAATGGGTGTGTATGCACCCTTGTTTCTGATTAATGTAAATCCTTATTTCTGTAAAATAAATATAAGAGATCATGAAACACGTTGCTGTAATAGATATAATATTTATGACATTTTATGATGCTATAGCAGTTTATTTGGACAAATGCAATCAAGTGCCAATAATCAAATCCCAGAAATGGGGCTAGAGGGTTTCACTTATAGCCTTCTAGTTTTTGTAGGGTGTCCCTGCTTTCTACAGACACTTTAGAGTGTTTGAATATCACATCAGTGAATGAGACTGACTGAATCTCACTTGTGAGGGCTTGTCCAGAGTCCGTCGTTGTGAATGCATGAGGATAGGGTTAAGGGTGAAGGTGTGAATTGGTCACATCCACACCAGACTAACATCCATGAGAGGATAGATGTTAAGGGAGACGGTGGTCACAATTACTCCAAAAACAAATCCTAATTTGGGTGTGCATCAAAAGGAACTCAGAATCCCAAGAAAGTTCCCAATGGGGCATTTGATCCAGCTTTGTTACCAAAAAGGAAACGGAAACGAGGACAGAATAAGAAATGGAGCTAGAGAGTTTTTGGGAATCATAAAGGGGAATGAAAACAAAAACAGGAACAGAACAAGAATCAGTTTTTCTGGTCATATTTCTAGTAACATGGGCAGTCAGAACAAGCTGAGTGAGTGAAAACATAAGCGAAAATACTACCACAATAAAAAAATATGTTATCTAGAATTCATGGATATGTCATGCACTAAACAATTCTCGGTTCTGTAGGTCCAAAGTCTGAACTAGTCTTGGGTCAATGAGATAAACTGCTCTACTAGATCTAAAATGACTAAGCCCCATTTATGCCGGGTTTGCTTCTGGAGTAGCACTCGATTTGTCACTGGTCTGCCTACCTAGGGAATGATAAATTGGAGTTTTTTTGGGGATGATGAAACACTGGGTTATGGTTCTCTAATTGATGAAGTTGCTTACTCGAATGCTACGGGGCAAGGTTTTTTCTTTAAGTTTTGGTGGTTCCTATACTATGTTACCATTACTGATTACTGGTGTTCTCAATCTTTAATTGAAAGAGCAATTCAAGGCTCTGGAGTTGGCTTTTAACATGTTGGAGAGTTCAGAATCCAACAAGCTATAGAATCAGAGGGAATACTCATAAGGGGATACTTATAAGGAATCCATGATAGTTTAAAATGCTGGTGATGTTGATAGCCATGTGTTTGTCTTACAGGTACAGATTCAAGTTTTGACAGGAGCTCGGAATAGTAAACATGTCTTCTGTTTAGCTGCTAATCTTGGTGCATGCTTGAACCCATAATCAAAATTAGTTTTCACACAAGAACAACATAGTTGTTTTTTCAAAAATGCATATACCGCCATACAACACCTTAAAAATATGAAACTCCGAAACACTGCAGAAGAAGAAGAAAAATTTCCACCGAATCCCTTCACCCTTTGCCCGCTGCACCTTGAGGCCTCCAGATTTCGTGACAAACCTTTCTCTTGAAATGCAAGAATCCCTAGATGTTATCATAAACTAGCATTCAATTTCATTGTTATTATTCTATTGGGTAGTAATTCGATTTCCTTACCTTTGTTCTTTTGAGTTCTCATCCCAGAGAAAATCTAGATATTTCTTTCTCATCGCCATTTACTGTGAATGAAAAGGTTTCTTGTGACTAAGGTTGCTTGAATCAAAGGTTACCCTGAATATGCATGGATTTTCCTTTAGTTGCAGAACACGAGAAGTGAGGAAGAAACCCTGAATATGAATGGATTTTTCCTTTAGTTGCAGAACGCGAGAAGTGAGGAGAAAAAGCGGGAGAAGGGACTTTTGAAACAGAGTTTTGGTTTTTCATATGATTTTTGTTTGTAGTGGTTCATTATGCCATATTAAAAATTGCAATCTTATGCATCTACCTTCATCAAATAAATTTATTGAATCAACTTTTGTTTGCATATGCAAATTTTATTTGTCTATGGATTCTTCAAAAGTTTATGGTTTATTTGTGCATATCATACTAACCATCAATGCAAAATTCATCCCAATTTCCATTTTATGGTAATGTAGTTCTCATAAGTTTTATATGATCTTGAATAGAATATTGTTGTTTTTTTCGTTGAAAAAAGTTTTACATGATCTTGTTGTGCAACTTCTTATTGTATCCATATTTGATCCTTCACTCTTATAATGCATTATAATTATACACCATAATATTGATCTCTCTTCACGTACCACTTTGGTTTCTTAAATGATTTCACTCATCTTTTGTCTACTTTAGAATCCACTTTTATATATTGTCTTCTTCAAAACAATTCGGCTTAATGATTACATGTGTTCTCTCATTGTCAAATCTATTATGTTTAGTCATTGTTGAGCTTCTCTATTTGAAACACAATAAGAGTGTGAAGGTAAAAAATAAACATATGGCCTCTCATTTCACTAGGCTTTAGTTAGGAAAGTTATAAATACCATAGTTACTTTTAACCCCATCGGTTGAGATTGCTTTTTTGGGTTAATATTTTGAAATTGACCCAACAATTGGCACTAAAGTGGACACATAATGCACCTAGATAAAATGTCATAAGAATAATTCAAATGTAATTGATTTGGGATGCTAAAATGGATGCAATTTGAGTACACTTTAGTGTCATCCTGATATGATGCACCTAGTTTTTCACCTAGACAACTTATCACAAGGAAAATTTAAATGTAAGTGATTTGGGATGTTAAAGTGGACACAATTTTCATCCACTTTCGCACCATCCCGATATAATGCACCTAGACAACCTAGCGTAAGGAGAATATAAATGTAATTGTCTTGGGATGCTAAAGTGGGCGCAATTTATGTCCACTTTATCATCATCCTGATAGGATGTGCGTCCTTTTGCACCTATACAACATAGCATACGGATAATTTAATTGTATTTGATTTGGGATGCTACTCTAAGTGCTAAGTGCACCTAGTTTGGATCCTAAATGGTAACCATATCCAATTCGCTTTAAATGATGATTATGGTGATGACCTAGATGACAATGATGACGATGATAAACTAGAATGAAAGTTGTTGCTGGTTGCTGGCAGGTTTATCTCTACAAATACTTTCTTCGAGTTTATCATGACCAACACTTGGGTACTATATTCTCACCATATGTGCTTTATGTGGAAAGATTAAATCTCTTAACCATACGATTTGGTTCTGCAATAATCCTCGGCCTAGGATTTTACATAAATCATGTGTAGTCAATTCACTCAGTCAAGGTTACTTGCAACGTCCATAGTTTTAAAAGCTGGTCAACTCAGGACTGGAACCAATTGAGTTAACCGGTTTAAACATCATGAGCCTTGAACCGAGACGAAAATCAGCCCAAAGAATGAGTTGGTTTGGTACCAAACTGGTCAAACTAGCCGACTCCACATCGAATCAACCAAGTTAATCCAAAGATGCCCATAGCGAACGCGTAGAGGCTAGACACAGATTTATTTGTTTATTTTACCAATTTTGTACAAGTGACATTGATGTCAGTAATATTAAATGGCAATGTTAAATTCTTAAAGTAAAAGTGACAATCTCCTTTCCTTAATTGTTTGAGAGTGGTTCCAAACTCATATACTTCATATGCAAAAAGTATAATTTTTGCTCCTATTCAAAATTCACAGACTTCATATACAAAAATTAGAACTTAGATCCCATTCAGAATTCAACAGACTTTATGGTTTTTAGGATTTTAGGAAACCTGATGTTATCATTTGTGTTTGCCATTGGCTTTCTAGAAAACATCATGAACTTTTTGAAGGCCCTAGAAGTGCTAAAAAATACATCACAAGTTGAGGACCTGCAAAATTGTTATAGAACTTACCAAGATGTGCCAAGGTGTAGGACCGCTAAGAAATACAAAGTGCCCAAAAGATGTGATTAGTGGAAAAGGGTCATGGAGGACACATATGAGCTATGCATAAGAAATAACAACTTTATTTTTTAAGACGATCAACATCATCATCCTCATTGTATTCATCATCATCATCCAAAATGGATATTTGTCATTCATTATGATCCAAGATTAAGACATGTTTTCGAAGATGCTTCAATCAATACTGAGAAAACCAATGATGACCAACAAAATATAGTTGAGGGAGAACAAGTTGGCATCCATGACGATGTTCAAGTTGAAGAATATCTCATAGAAGAATGTGAAGATGACAATGGTGTCAATATTCCTTTAGCAATATGGAGAAGCAGGGTCATAGGTGCATCTTCAGAAGATGATATCATGGATGAAGATGATATTATGGAGGAAGATAATATGGATGATATCAAAAGCAATGATGAAAATTGATCTAGTGGCATTCATGTAACCGATGTGGAAACAAATTTCATTGATACAAAATATGATGAAAGTGAAGATGAGGATGATTACAATACCACTTTAGCAGGATGGTGTAGCAAGAATAATATTAGGTACTTGCAAGAACATATGAACATTGACAAGGAAAAATTGGAAGACCTAGATGCATATTATAATGTGAATGAATACTTCTAAGTTTATAGTCGGATATGTAATTCATATTTAAATAATCATGGTTTTTATGTCCCATTTTAAAATGCTTCGTTATTATTTGGCTGCAATAATAATTCAATTACTATGTTTAGAACTCATAATATAAATTAATATGTTGATGCTTGTCTCTATACTCATTACCTTGTGCAATGTACTTAAGATGTTTATAAGTTAATATGACTTGGTGGTCAAAAATAACAAGAATTAGTTGGATAATAGTTATTGTGGTTAGTTTCATCTATTGGTTGATAATGGTTAGAAGTGATATGAAGTTATTCATTGAGAATTAAAAAAAGTTATATATGTATATTGTAGAAGTTGTCATATGCATGTACACACAAATATAACTTGTGTAGTTGAAGGATTTAGTTAACACAAATGTTTGACACATTGAGGGTCGAGCTTAAAAACTAGTTCAACTGCAATTTTTACTATTTCAATGTTTGAATACACTCTACAAGCACCGAGCAAAGCAACATCTGGTTCAAATGGAACCTTTCTTATCACATCAAGTGCCTTATCAAGGTGCCCAACATGACCAAGTAGATACATCATGCAAGAATAATGCTCAACCTGTGGGGTAATGTAATGATGGTGTCTCATAAAATCAAATTAATGCAAAACTTCATCAACTAGGCTTGCGTGGCTGCAAGCAACAAGAAACCCATTTTTGAAATACCTCTATTGCCTCCCTGCCTCTCCCAAACCTACAATAGTCTACAACCATATTGCTCCAAGAAACTATATCTCGTTCACGCATTTTATCAAACAACTAGTGTACATACTCCATATTCCCACATTTAGTATACTTGTCAACAATGGAATTTCCCACAACAATTTTAGATTCAAATCCTCTTCTCAAAAGGTGGGCGTGGATTTGATTATCATATGCCAATGAGGTCATCCCATTGCAAGCATCTAGAACACTAAAAAGGTGTCTTGGTTTGGTTTCAATCCCATCGGTTGCATTTGTCTAAAGATTTTAAATGTCTGTTACGCAAACCTATGCTTCACATAACTGGGTATCATTGCATTCCCTGATAGGGAAATTTGGTTTGAATGCATTCTTTAACATCTATTGGGCACTCTGTAAATCATTGGTTGCATTTGTCTAAAGATATTAAACGACTGTTACAAAAACCTATGCCTCACATAAATGGGTACCATTGCATTCCTTGATAGCGACATTTGGTTCATGCATTCTGTAACATCTGTTGGGAACTCTGTAAATCTCCGCATTTTGCATACATAGCAATAATCCCACAAAAAATAGATAAATTATATAAAGTATAGTTTTAAAGCAGTAGGAATGCACCTGTTTACCCTATTTCAAGCTCGCACATGCCCGTAGAATGTTGACAATGGTAAAGTGCTTCATCCTTTTTTCCTCTTCCATCATCAAGGAAAAGAGTACCCAAGCTTTTCCACCATAACAATGTTGCTCATATCCTGCTATCATAGAAGTCCATGAAACCAAATTGTGCACATGCATTTTGTCGAACATTTGGCGTGCATCCTCAATACAACCAAAATTGGCATACATGCTGACAAGGTTAGCAACCAAACAAACATCAGGTTGGAACCCAATTTTTATCATGTGACCATGGACATGTTTTCCTTTTGCCAACGCTCTCTCCTCGATGAAAATCTCTAAAATCTTATAATAAGTAATGGAGTCTTCTACAGAGTATCCTTGGTTGAGAAGATTCAAAATGTGCAATGCCTTCTCCCATCTCCATGGAATTTTATTGGAATTTTTGGTGTCATGGAGTTTTCTGGTTGGTTTTGTTAATGGTTTTCCTTGAATAGAAATGACGACGAATTCTGAATATTCATATTTTTGGTTGCTACTGGTATCGATGGTTTTGAAGCTGTATCCGTAAATGGAATTGTTTGGTGTTAATGCCAAAGTTTATATTTTAAAGTATGTGCTTCATTAAGAAGCACACACTATTTACATTGCACGTGGAGGCGGTTCCCACCTTTGTTGCTTTATTTATGGATATTCAATTAGGTCAAGCCTTACACCCTTGATTTAAACCAACTTTCTAGGCTTGTCTTGGAAGCACAAGCTTTTGGAGGTTGTGTTTTCCACATCGAATTAAAAGGGGTCCCTCTTATAGGGACTTTTCAGGAATATATTGCCCACTTTAACGTCATTTGTTTACTTACATTTAAATTTATTACATAAATATTATATTTTTCATGTTTATATATAGCTAAACTAAAATCTATAACATATATTAAGTTTTAACTTATATTGAATTACATTTTTTCATAGTCCAACATAGAGATGGTTACTTGTAATATTATAAACATGTGCACCATGACTATGTAAGATTGCTTTAATCCTAAGAGTGTAATATGATTAATTAATAAAGATCAAGTGGTAATGCTTTACGTTGAAGTAATGTTTTTTTATTTACATTAAAAACAATATTCTTTATAAGTTTTAGCTATGTTAAATGTAATTGTTTAGGGTTAATGTTCAAGAGATCTAAATGTTTTTATTATTTTTACTATATTATTGGAGTGGAGTGTTTAAGGAAAATTTTTGAGTTTTTTTATATTGATTAGTTTTTTTTAATATAAGGAAAAAAGAAAATAAGCCATTTTAAGTGTAAGTTATTTTATTGTTGCTAAAATTGTTAAATATATGGTTAGCTATGTGAATTTTTTTTTTGAATTAGAAGGAAAAAAAACTCATAGTAAAGGGTTAGTTAATTTATCCTTATTAATGTTCTTGAACATGTGGTTATTTATGTGATAATAATTGTAAAAAAAAAAATTACAGGTAAAACATTTGTACAACTTGGGAAATGAATGTTTGGATATCCTAAATACTAAAGATTGAAGGGTCTATACATGTCATGAGATAGCAAGGGTCATGGCTATCCATAGATACTAAGTGTCACATCCATACAACCTACCCAATATTTTCTTGAACTTGAGCGCCTTTCAAGTTCGTCTTGACTCTTAAGGTCATGTGACAATGGCCTACATCAGCCACAACCCAAGAGAAACCCACAATCCCTACATAAGTAATTTACCAAGTGAGTAATGTAGAAACTTCAAATTTCAAATGGATTTAAAAAAAAAAAACATTTCATCACCCTTTAACTATAGGTTTCTCAAATATTAACCATATGAATTTTCATCATTAGGGATTCTATGAAATATAATATAAAACAATAGCATAAGTGAATGAATATATTTCAATCCTTAACAAATCCAAAATTATAAGAAATCCATGAGAAATGATGTCAAAGATTTTCGATAATTTTCATTCCTCCACCTAGACAACCTAGCATAAGGAGAATATAAATCTAACTGATTTGGGGTGCTAAAGTGGACACAATAAATGTAATTGATTTGATGATAATGACATTCACAACAATGTGATTATATGATGATGATGACAATGATAATGATGAAAATGATGACGATGATGATGAGATGAATGATGATATAGGTAATGATGATGAAGCCGATGGAAATGATGATGAAGTTGAAAATAATGATATAAACCACCTAGTTTTGCACCTATACAACCTAGAATAATGAGAATATAAATGTAATTGATTTGGGGTGCTAAAGTGGACACAATAAATGTAATTTATTTGATGATAATGACATTCACAATTATGTGATTATATGATAATGATGATGACAATGTTGTTGTTGATGATGACAATGACAATGATGATGATGATGATGATGAGATGAATGATGATGAAAATGATGGGAATGACGATGAAGTTGACAATGATGTGATTATATGGTGATGATGATGATGATAGTAATGATGACAATGACAATTAAGATGAAAATGAGAATGACATGAGAAATGATGATGATGATGATGATGGTGATGATTATCCTTATAAGAAAGTGTTGGTAGAGGTAAATAAACCCAGTTTCACTACAAGCACCAAGATTAAAATGTGCTCAATCATAGTTATAAGTTATGCATGCTTAAAATTGCAACCGTATCCCACTTGTTATGCATGATTTATATGGTAAACATATCCCATCTTCTTTAAATGATGACGATGATGAACTAGATGACAATGATAGTGATGATGTTTTTGATGATGACGATGATGGAAATGACGATGATCATCATCATCGTCATTGTCTTTGTCATTGTCACCATGATTATCACAATAGTCATATTCATCGGCATAACCATCATTCATGTCATCATCATCGTCATTGTCCTTGACATCATCATCATCATGATTATTGAGATTTTCATCAGTTATTCATCATTACCTTTGGCATAAGAAATAAATCTACCCAAAATATGTGATTAGTGGAAAAGGGTCATGGAGGACACATACAATTTATGCATGAAAAATAACAACTTATTATTTAATATGATCAACACCATCATTCTCATTGTATTCATCATCATTGTCATTTTCATCATCACCATAATCATCATTCATTTCATTTCCATCATAATCATTGTCAATGTCGTCATTGTCATTATCCTCATCATCATCATTGTCATCATTCTCCTCATTATCAACAACATTATCATCATCATCGTAGCCATCCTCAATATCATAATCATTATCCTCATTGTTATCTTCAACATCTGGGTGTAAAACTGGATGCAAAAGTGGATAAAAACATGGATGCAAAAAAGGATGCAACAAAAGTAGGCGCAAAAGTGGGCACATAATGGGGTGCACCAAAAATGGATGCAAAAGGTGATGCAAAAGTGGATGCGAAAAATGATGCAATCGTGGAAGCAAAACATGATGAAAAAAGTGGTGCAAAAGTGGATACAACCATGGATGTAAAATTGGACAAAAAATTGCATGCGAAAGTGGATGCAAAAGTAGATGCAAAAGTAGTCGTAACACCCAATGCAAAACCCGATGCAAAAGTGGATGCAAAAGTGGATGCATAAAGGGATGCAATAACTGATGTAAAATAGGAGGCAAAAAAAGATGCAAATGTGGATGCAAAAGTTGAAGCAAAAGTGAGTGTAAAAGTAGGCACAAAAATGGGTGTGAATTGGGACACGACAAAAGTGGATGCAATAGTAGATGAAAAAAAAGACGTAAACATGGATGCAAAATGGGATGCAAAAAGAGATGAAAATGTGGGTGGAAAAGTGGACGAAAAAGTGGATGCAAAAGTGGATGCAAAAATGGATGAAACAAAAAGAGATGCAAAACTAGACTCAAAATAGGATGTAAACTTTGATGCAAAACTTGGCGCATGAAGGGATGCAAAAAAAGAAGCAGAAGTGGATACAAAAGTGGATGTAAAAAAGGATGCAAAAGTGGATGAAAACAAGGGCGTAAAAGTTGAGTCAAACATGGACGTAAAAGGGGGCACAACAAGAGTAGATGTACAAACTAGGCGCAAAATTAGGTGCAAAACTAGGCTCAAAACCTGATGCAAAACCTGGCGCATAACCAGGTGTAAAACCTGATGCAAATTACGTCGCAATTTGCACTAGACTTAGAAAAGGGACGCAAAAAACACCTAAAATAGCACCAACTCATGAAATTGCGCCATTTTTTTCAAAAAATGAAGAAAAATACACTGAAAGATGGTCTAGACGCAAAAAAGGATGCAAAAAGAGACGCTAAATCCAGTTTTTGTTGTAGTGTTGGTTGCATGCCAAGACCTAGTAAAGTTCCTTGTGTTTCCTCCAATACTATCTTGAGAGCTTCTATAATTTTATTATCTGTGGATATTGAATCATTTTGTGACATGAAATCACCTTCCTCTACTATTTGTTGATGCAATTTATTCCAGATACCACTTCCAACTGTTGCAGGTGGCAACCTCCCTATATTTGTGGTCATGATTCCCCAAGAAAGTGGAATCAGAGCAGGTGGCTCAATTAATGAAAACTGACCCAGAATACCTAGGCATCTTTATAAAAATTCCCATTGAAGAGAGCTGAGGCTGCTCATTCTAGAGAAGTGATCATTTGGGGTGAATGAATTTACTTCATAGAAATTCAATGGAAGGGAAATTGGAAAGTGTTTGAGGCAATAACAGCTGATTGATCTGGTTGCAGCTTTTAAGCTGAAGATCGTACTGCTGAGAGCAGATTGTTGTTACTAAGGTAGTGAATTAGTCAGGGGATAGAGGGTTCTACAGTTCCACCTAGTTTTCAGCCAAGAAGACTAGGAACAGGCTCGGGGGTCCTGAGGAAGCATTGTTTGAGCACTCTCCAGGAGATTGGTAGGGAGGAACAACCTCCTAAACATGGATAATTTTAGGGGAAAAATTTTGCCCATAGGCTTTTTTCCATGTTTTTCTCCAGAAAAACATTCGCCATTTTTCATTTTTTGAAGCCCTGTTTCGCTCAGTTTTGATGGGTAAAATTTTTTCACCCTAAAAATCGCCAAATTATTATATAAATGATATAAAATCCTTGGAAATTAAAATATATTTTGAAAAATATCACCAAACATTTTATAGTTTGCATTTTAAGAATTGGCAAGATTCGCCAACATTTATACACTTTTAAATAAGTATGGTTCCTTAAAATCATCCCTGCTCCTAAAGCTATTGTCGTCTTGTCCTCAACAGGTTCTATGTTATTTTATTTTACTATCTTAGTTAAATAAATCTTAGTTTATTTGCTACATGAATGATAATAGTTCCGAGTTTGTAAAATGTTAGATTTAGTATTCTTATTGGATTGTTTATGGAATGAAAATGATTTAGGAAAATAATGAAATAGAAAGGAATTAAATTTCTAAGCTGTGTTTTTCCACACCTGGTTACATGCCGTACTCTAGCACAGTTAGATTGTTTAAGGTAAATGAATTAATTTTTGTAATGGAATGAGAATAGTAAATATGATTATGCATCTGTATATAAATGAAAATAGATTATATTTCAATGTTTAGAATGTAATGAGAAAGCAGTGTTGTAGTTTGTTTATAGTTACTGTTTTAATTTAGTCTATGTAGATGAAAATACAGGTGAAAGAAATAGTATTATACACTAGTACCACAATATTAGTATATTGTTAAGAAATATAAGTCTATAGGAGATAATAACTAATAGACAAGAACATATATGTCCAAGTTAATAACTAAACAGTACTGGAAATATTAACTTAATATTACACTAATACTTATTAAAAACTAGATTAGGGTTTCACTTATAAACCCTTTTTACATAAAATAAATAGATTTTAGAGTAATAAACTTTTCCCTACAGCTCCAAATTATTATAAAATACAAAGTAGTAAATAAAAATTAAATGTATTTATAAATAATAAACAAAATAATTAAGAATTAGTTATATTTGTGCTTTTAAAAAAATTAAGAACCAGACAGGTTATTACTTGTGAAAAACTAAGGGTCGAAACCCTTTCGACTAATCTTGTCAAACACAAGTTAATCTACATCCAGTTACATTGCTAACCGAGATTTAAAATTTACAAGGACACTGCAAACTATGCATTAGACTGATTACAGTCTTATCCTTAAACTTTAAAATGTATTCATAAACCTTTTTAAATTAAATACTTCATTAACAGGACATTGAAACAACAATACACTTGTAATAGTGAAATTGAAGCAAACAAGAAACAATGCCCAAATAATAATTTATTTAAAGAATACGTTTACACAAGGGTTTTTTTCCATTAAACTCTAACTATTATATTTCTGGACTCATAGCATAAAATTTATAAATTTTTACAGTATAACTGTTCCACAGTCTTCATCATAAAACTATTATACTTATAAATGTTTATCATTAACAATAAATTACTTAACTGACAGTTGAAGAAGAAAAAATTATTCACAGTATTATCATTTAAAGGATCATTTAGAACAAACTGGAGTAATTGAAACAGGGGTCCTTTAAAAACCATGAGTACAGGAAAAACCCTTTTAACTTAAAACCAGAGTATGATATTATCAAGCTGTAAGGCTGTAATCTCTTTTACAAACCAAAGAAACTACATACAAGTCACGGCTTAAGAGCTGGAGCTACCCAACAACACGCAAGGGTTTTTAAAAACAAAACTAAGTAATAGAAAAACTAAGCATTTAAATTTTGAAGGAACCGAAGCCATGCTTCCCTTCAAACTGTAAATCCTTCCAATAACCATTGCAAGCAGGGAGATTCCATGACAAACCGGGGCTTACCCATTATGGCCATGAAGTTAACCAACGGTGAAGAGGTTTCCTTCAAGTCTGAAGTCGGGACTATAATCTGCAAGAAAAAGACCGAATTCGGTAGTTAGAAGTTGTTTTTAGTGTATTAAAACCATAACTAGAAAATAAGGAAAGAGATAAGAGCAGGGTAAGAATTTTTACTTGCAAACAAGAATTATGGAGCCGAGAAGGTGATTGAACCAGTTCAAGGAACTGCACTATGAAGAAATGAAACCCTCGTGCCAATCCTGTGACAGAGGCAGCGAGGTTCTTATTCCAGTTTTTCATCGACAATGGAACAAGTCGCGAGCAGAAGCAAGGGTAACGCTATGTCTAGTTCTCTAAACTACTGACAGAGTTAAGAAACCACTCTCATGGTGTTCAATAACTTCCAGAAAGAACTAATTTACAAACTGAGAATACCTTAACACTTGCATGAAAGATATAGCACTATACTACACACAATGGAGCCATCAAATGTTAAACCAACATGCCTCTCATGGCCGCGAAGAAAATCTCACAGCGCAGAGCAAAAACCTCAAAGAGAAATGAAGTGCTTAGGGTTTCCATTTGCGTTTTAATGCAACCAATGCATGGTGGAGACACATCCACGTGGTCATTGAGATTTTTAACCAAAATTGGGTCGATCCCTATAGTCAACCTACAATGTCGGGTGAACACATATCATTGCCAATGATTTATATCATGCAACGACGATAATGTTTGTTTTAAGTTAAATTTGTATAATTTGCATTTGATAAACATTACAATCAAGCAATAGTAAAATCATTTATATATATCGTTATCATTTGCATTTTGAAAACCTTGAAATCAATCATTTGTAAAAATATTTATGTGGAGATCAATATTGGAGTTTATGCCTTTGACATTTAGTCGATAGCACTCCTAATGGTTCTTCATACAAAACTTGTGTTAAAGGATTAATGCAATGTTTAGAATTAGTGTTATGTAAAAGCAAAGCTGGTAAGGTAATTTATTTATAGTTTAACTTTATGTAAGTAAATGTTAGGTAGTATTTCCACTCTAATATAACTTTTACAATTTCATAAAGTCTACAGTGCTATGGTTTGAAAACTTCTTTGAAGTTAGTGTTCTTTTGGTTTCTATAAAGAACCAAACTCATAATAAATCAAACCAATAAGGCTTAGACTATACACCTTGGTAATTACAAGGTAGTAAGACTACCTAGGGTTAAAAGTAAAATCACTTAGTAATATTATTAAGCGATAGGGTAATGTAATATTACAATAATACATGTGACATGGTGAAGCTTGGAAAATTGAAATTATAACTTGATGACTAGAAGTGCAAGTAGACAATTATAACTGTATACAAATAAACAGGTTGTTATTCTTCACTACTAGAGCATAATTAAAAGTAGAGCTATGTGATCTATTTTAAACTTTTTCCTTGAAGGTCTTCGAATTATATTCATGCTTATAAAGTAGCACATTGAATATTAGAAATAACAATAGTAGTAAATTCATGCTTCAGTGAAAGTGTTTCCATGTTAAATTATGAGCCCTATGCTCATCGATAGAATTTGTAAGTAACTTGGTATATAACATCAGAAAGAAAACTTAAGTAGAACTCATGTTGGTAAAAGACACTAGTATGTTAAGGATATTGGTGTTTGCGACTAACTTAAAATACTGTCATAGATTCAAAAAAAACAAAGGAAGTTACTTTACCTCATCGTAGCCTTGCTTTCTATTAATGAATTTATGCTTTAGCATTTTTATTATGCTAAAGAAGTACTTCTTGACTGAATAAAAAAATAAACTCCTACTTGTTCAATTTTTTTTTACCTACTGAACCTGTAAGAACCAGAAATCCAGTTGAGTTAGCAATTGCTAAGTAAGCCCCAGTTTAGAACATAAATTATCACCTACTTGAAAAAAACAGAGTCGGAGCTACCCAACAGCACGCAAGGGTTTTTAAAAACAAAACTAAGTAACAGCAAAAACTAAGCATTTAAATATTGAAGGAACCGAAGTCATGCTTCCCTTCAAACTGTAACTCCTTGCAATAACCATTGCAAGCAAGGAGATGCCATGACAAACTAGGGCTTACCCGTTATGGCCACGAAGTTAACCAACTCTGAAGAGGTTTCCTTAAAGTCTGAAGCCAAGACTATAATCTGCAAGAACAAGACCGAATTTGGTAGTTAGAAGTTGTTTTCAGTGTATTAAAACCATAACTAGAAAATAAGGAAAGAGATAAGAGTAGGGTAAGATTTTTTACCTGCAAATAAGAATTCTGGAGTCGAGAAGGTGACTAAACCAATTCAAGGAATGAAACCATCGTGCCAATACTGTGATAGAGGCAGCAGGGTTCTTATTCTAGTTTTTCATAGACGATGGAACAAGTCGCGAGCAGAAGCAAGGGTAATGCTATGTCCAGTTCTCTAAACTACTGCCATAGTTAAGAAACCACTCTCACGATGTTCAATAAAATCCAGAAATAAATAATTTACAAACTGAGAATCCCTTAACACTTGCACGAAATATATAGCACTATACTACACACAATGGAGTTGTCAAACGTTAAACCAACAGGCCTCTCATGGCCGCGAAGAAAATCTCACAGCGCAGAGCAAAAAAATCAAAGAGAAATGAAGTGCTTAGGGTTTCCATTTGCATTTTAATGCAACCAATGCATGGTGGAGACACATCCATGTGGTCATCGATATTTTTAACCAAAATTGGGTCGATCCCTATAGTCAACCTGCACTGTCGGGTGAACACATATAATTGCCAATGATTTATATCATGTAACGATGATAATGTTTGTTTTAAGTTAAATTCGTATCATTTGCATTTGATAAACATTACAATCAAGCAATAGTAAAATCATTTATATATATCGTTATCATTTGCATTTTGAAAACCTTGAAATCAATCATTTGTAAAAATATTTACGTGGAGATCAATATTGGAGTTTATGCCTTTGACCTTTAGTCAATAGCACTCCTAATGGTTCTTCATACAAAACTTGTGTTAAAGGATTAATGCTATGTTTAGAATTAGTGTTATGTAAAAGCAAAGCTGGTAAGGTAATTTATTTATAGTTTAACTTTATGTAAGTAAATGTTAGGTAGTACTTCCACCCTAGTATAACTCTTACAATTGCATAAAGTTTACAGTGCTATGGTTTGAAAACTTCTTTGAAGTTAGTGTTCTTTTGGTTTCTATAAAGAACCAAACTCATAATAAATCAAACCAATAAGGCTTAGACTACACCTTGGTAATTACAAGGTAGTAAGACTACCTAGGGTTAAAAGTAAAATCACTTAGTAAAATCACTTACTAGGGTTTTTCCTTGAAGGTCTTAGAATTATATTCATGCTTATAAAGCAACACATTGAATATTAGACATAACAATAGCAGTAAATTCATGCTTCAGTGAAAGTGTTTCCATGTTAAATTATGAGCCCTATGCTCATCAGTAGAATTTGTAAGTAATTTGGTATATAACATCAGAAAGAAAACTTAAGTAGAACTCATGCTGGTAAAAGACACTAGTATGTTAAGGATATTGGTTGTTATGACTGACTTAAAATACTGTCATAGATTCAAAAACAACAAAGGAAGTTACTTTACCTCATCGTAGCCTTGATTTCTATTAATCAATTTATGCTCTAGCATTTTTATTATGCTAAAGAAGTACTTCTTGACTGAACACAAAAATAAACTCCTACTTGTTCAAAAAAAAATTTACCTGCTGAACCTGTAAGAACCAGAAATCCAGCTGAGTTAGCAATTGCTAAGTAAGCCCCAGTTTAGAACATAGCTTCTCACCTACTTGACAAAAACAAATCATCAGTACAGCTAGAAGCAACTGAATGCAGGTCATATATATAACATATCAAAATTAAAGTGGTATTTGTTTTTATGTGTTTAAAGTTAATCACTACATATTGTTAACTGTTTCATTTTCCGCTAGCTGTTAGCAGTTATTAACTGCGACTTTATACATTTTATATTGCATTAAATTTTTTAAATTTTTGTGAATTTTCGGAGTTATGACACCCTCTCTACTCCAACCATGCCATTGAATTTGCTAAAGAAGTTCTCACATACATCTGAGCCAGTTAGGTGCAATGCACATGGAATGTTAGAGTACTGATCAATAAATAATATCATTAACAAACCCACAAAGTGGAAATAAATTATCACATCTTTATATGTCTCTCTGCTAATGATATTACTTATGACATTAGTATTTGCTTGTTGTCTGACCCAACAAAGCCATAATGTGAAGAAATAATGGACTCTTGAAGAATTTCTCACTCTTTCCCAAAGAGTCAATGTTGGGATATCATAAACCTACTCATAACTTTGGATAAAATATTTAATCATTATTTGATTAATTTCCTACCCACTAGCTAGATAGTTGGCATCCACTTGCACTAAAAAGTCAACACTTGCCATCTATACCCCATGAATTCTTTAATTCTAATTCTGGGTTGATATTGACCACTTTATTGACTCCTAGAATTAGTAATTGCATTTTCCTGCAGATTCTTCCTCATTCTGCTTTTATCCACCTTTTCTGTGAATAAGGTAAATCTAGTTAACTAGGAAACTGGTATCTTTTGTTTCGAACCCATCCTCCATGAATTTCTTTCCATATTCCAAGATTAACATGATTTTCCATCACTCTTGACAATTCACTCATGCCTTTGCTAATTTGTGAGGTTCTTAACTAATTTGGGAAGTGCTTTAACTACCTATGGGGATTTATCATATTTGGTAAGTATGACTTATGAGCTAACAAGAAGTTGTCTTCCATCAAATCAAATATCCTTTATAATAATGTATTACCATTTTAATAATATCAATTATCATTTATTGATCATTCATTAATGTATGTTCATTAATTCCTCTTCTTCTCTCCTTATGCTAATTCTCTGTGACTCCCAGTGAGGTTAATTGAGTGCTTAGATTATTAGCTTGTTTATGGAATTCATGTTGCCATCAAGGATTTAGAATTTTGACATGGTATCAAATCTTTGGGAGATCATTAATTAATTCTCCTTTTCATATTTGTAGGTGCAACAACTTCAATATGGATTCAAAAGTTCCTCTACTATCTCCTTTCAACTATGGTGTTTGGAAGTCAAAGATGAGTGCATACTTGAAGAGTAAATGTCTCTTTGATGCATCCATTTTTGTTTTGAGCAGACTCGAGTCTTATGAAGAGAATATTGTCTGAATGAATAATTGTGATAGAGCTTATGGAATTATATGTTTGGGAATGTCTCCAGAGATGCATCATCTCATAGATTCTGCTGAATATCCATTTGAGCTTTGGAACAATTAGGAAAAATATTTTGGTATGCAGGAAGTAGAAGATGAAGAATGGAGCGAACCCAACATCTCCTCAAGTTATGTCTCTCAATATGTCTTGGCCTCTACATTCTATGATGAAGTTATTTATGATGAAGAAGTTTCTCATACAGTTCCTGTTGCTGCTACCCTCTTTGATTCGAATGCTTCCTTCTTCAATCAAGAAGCAAATATTTTTTCGTGTCTCTTGAAGATACCGACAATGAAAAATAAGTTACAGATGGAGCTACTATTTTTATTGATTCACTCACACATTCATTTTTCTCTATGTCTTCTATCATAGATTCTGAGATCTATGTGGCAGATCCTTCACACTTTGTGCATACTTCTCTCTTTGATGGTGCATAAATCACTGTCTTTTAGGATGTTTTCTTAGCCAAATCAAGTCTTATTAGTGCCTTTCCACTTACCATATTGATATCAAGCGCTTCTCCATCTCTTCCTTTGTTATTGTCATCAATCCCGAGAGCCTCCTTGAATATTTTGAACATCTCCTTCATTCCTCCTTTCATACTTCTAGTATAGAGGATTCATTATCAGTGTATTCCCATGAGTCTACTGATATGATTATATGTGTTCTATTGGATTAGTTGGAAGCTATATCAACCCATGGATTATTTTCATTCACACTCCTTGATCTTATGACCTCTCCTAGTTCCTACATGATCATTTGCACATATCCTCTTAGTGTAAATGAAGTTGGAGACCTCATACATTTGCTTGGACACCTATTTCACCTATATGACGATGATTTCATCTCTATTAGTTCGAATTTCAAGTCATTACATCATATTGGAGCTGATTACAACTATCAAGAGCTTTCACATCATTGGATCTCAGTTGTTCTACATGGTGCCAATTTCCATCCCTCAGTTGTTCTTGATCCATGTGATCAGATTTCTCTTCTTCCCAAGAAGAATATTCCTCCAGACATCAACATTTAGTTTTGATTAGCACCAACAATAGTTCAAATTTTTTTGTTTTCCTCTCATGTCCTTTCTTGAGGGAGGATTTTCCCCACGTGGTTTTTCCTCTTTCCTCAATGTTTTGGACATACTAATTGTTAAAGGGTGACCATAGCCTTGTTGTTGGGATCTATATACACCTATATTTTTGACATACCATCATAAAGTCAGACTTAAAGGGGGGTGTTGGGATATCATAAACCCACTCATAACTTAGGATAAAATATTTAATCATTATTTGATTATTTCCCTACCCACTAGCTAAATAGTTGGCATCCACTTGCACTACAAAGTCAACACTTGCCATCTATACCCCTAGAATGCTTTAATTATGATTATGGGTTGATATTGAATACTTTATTGGCTCCCAAAATTAGTGAATGCGCTTTCCTGCATGTTCTACCTTATTATGATTTTATCCATCTTTTCTGTGGATAAGGTAAATCTAGCTAACTAGGAAATTTGTATCTTTTGTTGCCAACCCAGCCTCCACGACTTTATCTCTGTATTCTAGGATTAGCATGTTTTTCCATCACTCTTGACAACTTACTCATTCATTTTCTAATTCATTAGGTCCTTGACTGATTTGGGAAGTGCTTTAGCCACCTATAAGAAAAAAAGTGTCTGCAAAGGTAGATACACAAGATTAGCAATAAGCACCAAAGTAGTAAGCACAAATGTTCATGTAGATATTTTAACACATGCTTATGTAAAATGACACAAAATTGGGAGCCCATCATGAAATGGTCAGAAATGTATTGAAGAGAAGTATGTGGTATCCAATTCCAGGTCATGATGGGACTAATTGGGCTCCCAGGCTTATGACAATAAATCAACATGGGCACCAAAATGGAAATGGGGTGCTGACTAGGGTGTCCCATGTTTGGTAGGCTCTTCTGTCAGAATAGTGGAAAATACATATATGATGGGATGACCCACCAATTTCCGACAGGTTCGACCCTATGGAAATTTTGGATTGCAAAAGGTTCAAATGCATCTAATTCACAGATGGATAACCTAAACCTATATGCATGTTTCCAAATATACTTGATAATATTGAGGAACACACAAAAGGTGCTCCTATACTTGTGTGTATTTAAACTAATTATGCTCCCAATGGCCCCAAAAAATATGTCCTTAGGTAGGTGCAACCAAATGTTTATGACTTCAAGGATAGTTTTATCTGATGATAAAATTTTGTCCAAGAAATCAAGTGAGATGGGAGAGATCACAACCAAAATGGGCCAAGTAATTGGATCATATTCCTCCATCAAGGGAATATTTTGATCCAAATATGCCGAAGCCATTTGAATAACTTGGCATGACACTTCTACAACAAATAAGGGTTGCGGGATCACAAAGTTAACCATGAGGTAATCAATTTTGAATGATCCTACCCTAATGTCTTGAACTTCCTTTAGAGCATCCCTAATGAAAGGAACATTTGATTAGACAAAAATTTCAAGCATGCAGTAATCTAATTGGTCGATCATGGAAATCTTCCCCCAATGAGGGAACCAACTCACTCAGGACTCTAAAGACACTATAGCCATCATTGCATGTATCCAAATA
This sequence comes from Pseudotsuga menziesii, assembly GCA_001517045.1. Taxonomy (NCBI): domain Eukaryota; kingdom Viridiplantae; phylum Streptophyta; class Pinopsida; order Pinales; family Pinaceae; genus Pseudotsuga; species Pseudotsuga menziesii. The sequence goes on along the minus strand of LPNX011160446.1, from coordinate 951,651 downwards.
CGTCCTAAGAGAAATTTGTAATCTATAGGAACATCTACTACCTCAAAATCCACTGTGATTGTTTCACCACCCCATTCAATAGGGAAAGATACAATGAGTCCGTGAGGAGAAAACGAATGTTCATCAAATTATTTTCACACAATATGGGATTGAAATAAGGTGGGTGATCCTAACTCTTTCCAACATTTAAATGAAATTACACAAGTTGAGGCCCCTTCATTGACTATGGTTTGAAATTTTTTCTTTCCATGAGACGTTACTTTAATCTAAAAAGCAACTTTGGAAGGGATCCTACATGTTAATTGGTAGAAGTCTAATGTGATCAAAGTCGCATCATATGGATCAATAAATCTAGTTGAAGACAATAGTTCCTTTCTTTGTGCACAAAAATATTGCAATACCTCCATGGAGGACATGGCACATGGTGCTTGAGATATTTCCTCAATAATGTTTTCATTATGAGTAGCTCGTGCATTAGGATTATGCATTGTTCTACATATATCACCTTTGGGGGGGTGTGGTACTATCTATGGTTGGTTTATCAATGGTGAGAGAACCCATTGGCTATGATTTTGATTGATCCAATGTACTAGGAGGGACATCATAAGAATGAGATCTCATTTTAATGTTCACCTCATAATCACACATGAAGAAATTGGCATTGGGATCATTTCCCTCTTGTGGGGATTTTGACTGGTTTCCCCCTGGCGGAGGTACCAACATTGTTGCAACCATTTGATGATAGTGCTTTAGAAAATGTTGCATAAATACATAGGATTGTTGTTTCCCACTGTCCTAAGTTGGATTGAGTGCATCTCCCTTCCCAAAGTTAGAATTTTGTTTACGCTTGTATTTCTTCTTCTATCCTCTAAGTTCCATGGATTGAACTATGAGATTTTCATGCGTTTGGGAAGGATTAACACCGTGCTTACCCTTGTACTTCTTCTTCTTTCCCCCAAGGTCCCTGGATTGAACTATGAGGATTTCAGAAGATAGGGAAGGTTTAGCATGTCACTGCATATGCTGGACAACTGTAGGTTGCGAAGTCTGAACATACATTTGTCCCATTTTCTGGGTAATCTTACCAAGGATGTTGACGAAACCCGTCATACCACTGGAATGAGGTCCATGTGGTGGCCTAGATGGATTGAATGTAGGTTTTGCAGATTGGTTCCAAAAATATTGGTTACTTTCTAGAACCTCACCACTTCATTGTGGAATGGGGTTTATGGGTAGATTTCGACCTTGCGGGGTTAGAATCCAAGGAGATTGGATATTTCTTGGAATTTTACCACACCATTGATGAACGGGTGGATTTCTCCCTTGCGGGGTTAAACTCCAATGAGATTGGTTATTTCCTAGATTCCAACCACACCATTTAGGTGGTCCTTGGATTTGAATAGTATTCCAAGGTGGGTTTCCCCCTTGTGAAGGATGCCCCTAAGAATAATTTGTACTGCTAGGAACATGATCAATGGGTGTATTGTCTCCTGATGGATTTGGGTCCCAATAAGATTGGTTACTTGCTAAAACCTGACCACTGGGTGGATTGTCTTCGAATGGAGTTAGGTACCAAGAAGATTGGTTACTTCTTAAAACTTGACCACTGGGTGAATTGCCTCCTGATGGATTTAGGTACCAATAATATTGGTTACTTACTAGAACCCAACCATTCCATTTATTCCATCTTGGTTTTGATCTAAATTCCAAGGTACGTTTCCTCCTTGTAGAGGTTTGATCCAAAAAGATTGGTTACTTTCTGAACCCTAACCAGTCCATTGTGGAATGGAGTTAATAGGTGGATTTACCCTAGGATTTGTGCTAGGATAAATCAGAGGATTACCCTCTAGGGAATTTCTTCCCATCAATGAAGGATAATTCCAATTGGCACTGGTGTTCCAAGATGCATTATTTCTGCCAGGAATATTAGCATTCCATGGTAAATTACCCCCTTGCGATGGATGGCTCTAGAAAGATTGATTGCTTCCTAAATCTTGACCACTCCATTGTGGAATGGGGTTGATAGGTGGACAAATCCTAGGAATTGTGCTAGGATAAATAATTGGATGACCCTCTGGGGCATTTCCTCCCATCGACGAAGGCTAATTCCAATTGGCATTTGTGTTCTGAGATGCATTATTTTTGTCAGGAATATTATCATTCCATGGTAAAGGGTCACCCCAAGAAGTAGAAACTAGATAACTATTGTGTGTCCCAAGAGGATTTTGATAACCTACCGTAACCATTTGAGGATGCATTGATATGGTCCCTTCAATTCCTGATGAAGCCAAAGGGTCAAGTGTAATGTTTTGCATATTATTCCAACTTTCAAAAAGACCAACCAATGAATCACTTTCCCTAAGTATGATTGAGTTTAAAGGATGTGGTAAGGGTGGATTTACGTGAGAAAATGTGTGATATTCTATTTTTTCAATTTAAACTAAAGTAAGATCATCGATTCTATCTATGTTTTGTCCTTGATGTGACAAATTTTGAGGATTGGTTTGATGTTGTTCTTCTCTAGTAACATTTGTTTGGGTTTAAAAACACTTCAATTTCAAAGTCACAAAGATGTGGTTCATGTATCTACCTCCACAATGTAGCGGGGCCTCAAACTTGGGTAACTTGCCTCGCTTCCATCTTGATAGGTGGGTCAGGAGATTAGTCACTCTGAAGTTTAATAACATGATTTGTTTATTAGAGTATATCAAAATTCAGTCAAACAATACTAAAGGAAATTAGACTCAACAAAAAAGAAAGTGTCCACACATCTAAAAAATTCCTAAGATAATCAACAAGCAAACTTCTTTCCAAAGAACTAGAGTTCAGTGAAAAGATGTATTTAGAGGGCCTTCCAAAACTAGTATCTCTTGAGGGATATCATGCCTAAAAAATTACTGAATAGTGAAGGTATGAGAAACAATTACACCGTTCTTCAATCACCAAGGGTGCAAGTGTTAGCTCTTGTCTACTCACCCTCCCAAGGAGTTGAAACAACATTGTGTTTTTCTTAGGTATTGCAAGTGTCCCCCACTCACAATAGCGTGTGTGATTCCTAGGAAAATAAACTATGGTTACCACTTCACAATCGGTGGTTGGGTGGGATAGTCACCCGTCTAGTATAACTCACATAGACTAGATATCTCAAGAAAGTGATGTCAACCCGAGGACTTGTCAGTTAGCTGAAATACAGTAATGTGCTCATATCCCACCAAGTAATAAATAGGGGGGTACCACCCTTACTAATTAATATTGAACTCATTATTAACACATGTGTTAGAAGCACTTTTCCGACATGCACTCTTTGCTACTAATGTATTTGATTCTATTTAATCAATACTAGTTTCAAGGTTTTGTGGCCTTGGAGTGTTAACTCTACAATCTTATTCCAAGACCCTAACCTAATCTATTTTGGTGATATAAAAAATAATCTTGATAGATTTTAGATTAAGTGTTTATTTTAGGGTAGTTTGCTTAGTTTCGAGGAGTGATGGTGAAACTGGTGGTGTTTGTGACTCAAATGATGAACCAATCAAATGCACAATGCTCACTACTCTCTCCTTTATTTCAATGAAATTCTATACTATGGAAGAGTAAGACGTTATTTTATATCCTTCAAACATGCACGTGTTTACCACTTTCCAAAATTTTAGAAACAAATATCCCTAAATCAAGTAAAATATTCAATGGCTTGAAAAATGTGATGTAAAAATATTTAATGAGTCTTTGAGGTTTTCGAAGAAACTTTTTTTTATTTGAAATAACTTTTTGAGGTTTGATCAACTGTTACACTTGAGATGTCTGTTTCTCATTCATAGGACCACCCAAAAGTGCAAGTGAAGAGAATACACATAGCTCAGAAAATATATGCTTCAACAACAAAGTCTACACTATTACACTTGATATCCATGTTTCTTGTTCAGAGGACCACCCGAAGGTGCAAGTCAAGAGGATACACAAGGCTCAAAATTTTGCTAAAAAATAATCCTATACTATTACACTTGATATCCCTATTTATATTTCACAATATCTACCAAAGGTGTGAGTGAAGAGGATACCTAGGGCTCGAACACAACTTATATCAAGAATTTTGAAAATAACGAACAAGGTCCTCTCATTGTGTTTGAACTGATATTAAGTTATAGCTAAGTATTTTTGAGAATTTATGTGATATTTATTGAATTGATGGTCTTAAATGTGTCTTAGTTGTGATTTCAAGTTGTGTGGCAGGTCAACAAGTTCACATAACTTCAAAATTCAAGGCCTTAAAGGTTAATAAATTGAAACAATGTGTCACGTTCTTCAATTTTTCAACAATTTCCTCATGCAAACATTTGATTAAAAGGACCAAATTAGATAAAATTTCAAACATTAAAGAATGAAATAAAGGACCTAAATGGTAAATATGTCATAAACTTTAATATCTGAGCATTCTTGTAAAGAAAAACTTGAACAACACTAGAAAAAACTACTACTCAAAGTGATTTGTCCTAGTGTTTTTAAGGAGGATTCCAAGACTTCCAAATTCAAGGGAAAATGAACCTAAACCCTTAAAAAATTCTCCTAATAGGTCCTAACAGGTCTCTACTATCATCTACAACTTTTCAAAGTTCAAAATCATCCCTAAATATAGGCCGAAAATAATGATTTGCGATTCCTAGTTTTTGACATTTGTTTTGACAATTTTGAAGCTAGTAAGCACACAAATATTTAAAATCATAAAAAAACCTCACAAATTGAGCACAATAGATGAAATTAGACTATACAATCAATTAGAGTGTTTCCTAAGTGTTGGCACTGGAGTTGTAAACCTTATTTTTCTTGTATATCCCCAGGAAACTTTAAAGTGTGTCTTGACAACCCTATTGTATATACATTGATTGTTATATTTTGTTAGATTAGAGGTTAATAAGTTGGCTCCTAGTTTTATTTTTAATCCACACTTATAAACTTTGATTATATATTATATGCTGAATTGATGCTTTTCATTTTTCCAAAAGTTCAATGTTTTGGCATATTGTATTAAATCTTTGAAAGTTTGAGCGCTGCCAAAATGTTATTAGGATTTCTAAGCATCTTTTACAAATCATGAATAAATATTGTGAAATGAAAGTGGTAATACATGGATCAAGTATTGTACAAGGTACATGTTTTCATCGTGAAAGAAACTGATAGGTGGATACATATTATTATGGCGATGGATCATGGCTATACCAAATTGTTTTACATTAATTGTATCATGATATTGGGTATTTTCTGTTGTATTTTGTTTGTGGCAAGGTTTTGAGGTCTGTGTTTTTTGATTACCACTGAAATCATGAAGAAAACAAGTGGAAAACCTCATAGGTTTGAATCGATTGATACACAATGGGCTGTAGAGCATCCAAGATGTGTAGAGTTGCTTAGAAACACATGTTATTTCGTGTTATTTGAGAAGATCATAGGGTTTAGCGTGGAAGTCTCTACAGAATTTTCTAGAAAATTCACAGACACGAGGGTTGATTTTAGCAGTATCAGCTTTGAAATATCTGGACAGTCAATAGCAGAGGCCACCGGATTATCCACAGAAGGAGAAAAATGGTTCAAGAAGTTTCCCTTTCAGGTGGATTTAAATTTATTCCTCCGGCCTGGATATGAAACATCAGATTGGAGTCAAGGCATTCACATAGATTTCTTAAGAGAAGAGTGGCGATAGGTTTTGAGTATCATCCAGGGGTATGTTACCTATGAGGGTCGATTCACAACCATATACAGATATCCTATGAGGTTTTCACTTCATTTTGCAGGAGTTTTGAAATTAAATTTACATTTCTATTTGTTGAAGAGCTTGTCTAAAATGCCAGCTAGGGTTAAGAGCCATCCGGATCACACTCCCCATAGTGTTTTCCATCATGGCTTGATCAAGCTGTTGATTGACAAGGAGTTGGAGAAAAGGGTATGTACTTGGTCCCATTTTTTTTGGGTCTAGATTTAAAACTGATGGAAAGTCACAAGAGGGTAAACAGGTGAAAATGAAGCTAAGGAGTAGCAATAAGAGGAAAGATGCAACAACATCACAAAAAAAGTTTGAAGATGCAGGGTTTGAAGGGTTTTTAGATGTACAGACTAAAATGAATGCAAGGGTAGAATAAATGGAGGTAACTTTCAGTTCTCCAAGTGTTGCAGAGAAAGGCATGGGGACATGAAGCTTACTGCAACAACCAGAAACACCAGTCATAAAGAAGACCTATTCCCGTGCTAAAGGTTTTGAAATAGCGAGATGATGCCCAAAACCAAACCCACGAATAAGCTACATATGAATACGAAGAAGGTACTAAATACAAAGCTTCAAAAATAAAAGTTAATCGAAATCGAAGAATCCTCTAGTGAAGAAGAAACCCAATATAAACATATTGAAGGTATGATTTCAAAAGCCTTATAAAGCATAGAAGAAAATATCAAGTCTATTCCAGATATTTCAATCAAACAAGTCATAGATAAAGGAAAAGGGGCCATGTCTACATTCAGTGAAGAAACAAAAAGAAAACTTTCATGTATTGAAGAAACCATGGAAGATGTTCAAGATTTAGATTGTAAAAATATAGATGAAGAAAACAGGGTTCCATTTTCTGAAATCACAAAGGAGACCGTAAACAAAGAAGTATATATGCATAGGGAAGAATAAACATAGGTTACAAATCTTAAGAAATCTTTGCAACACTACCGAATTTAGAATTCACACCTTAACCATCTGAATGATCAATTGGTAAATGAAAATCATATGATTAGTTAGGACTTCGAGGATAGAAATACTAATTATACTGAATTGGTTAAGGTTTCTGAAGAAGCTGTAAAAAGAAGGAAAATGGCCAAACAGGTAAATTCAGAATTACTTGAACATAATAAAAAATTGCAGGACAGATTGCCAGCTATGTAGAAGGATTTAGTTCGAATTCGAAGGATATATCAAGTGCTATATGGCTTGACCATACTAGCAGAAGCTCCTCAGAATCTTTGACAGGTTGGACAAACTAGATGATTCATAAGAAAACTAGATGGACACGATAAAAAAGAATTTGATTTAGAGTTTGTTCTGATTAGGTGGAAATATATCTTTTTAAGTTAAATTTGTTGTTGTTGATGTAATTAAACCTTTTCTATTTTTAAGTTTTCTCGATCCTATCATTTTGGATCCAAGAAACAGTTTCAAACTATTTTGGTCCTACATGTGGGGATCCATAAACAGTCTCGAGGAGATTTTATTTTTTGTATAAATATAGGAATTTAAAGTAGGAAAAGGGTGTGTCATATCCCCTCCCATCCAAGAGGATGCGACCAAGCATTGGTGCTATCATTTAAGAGGGGATCTAATCCCCATGAATATAATAATAATAAAATGCATTGAACATAAAACATTTACATATGCATAATGCAATCTATAATGGAAGAAAATACATTAATTCAAGCATTCAACATGTTCATCATCATTCATTAACAATTATGATTGCAAAGGTTAATAACAAGAGATACTTATCTTGAGAATAATATTGTCCCCCAACCAGATATGTTGGTGCAACCTTCCACCCAACCATAGGCGAGTGTGCTCATCAATCTCTCAGTAGCACTACCATCCCCGAGCTGGGAATTATTTCCACAAGGAATAAAGGAACTACAACAGGCTCACACATAGCCAAAGACACATCAAAATTCATCCAATCCAAAACTACATTTTTGTTGATCAGGATGCCAAGGAGATGGAAGGATGAATTGCTAATCTAATGAGCTCAACCACAGAGCTATGGAAACCTACACAAGATCTGTGTTGGTTTTCCCAACAACTACACACCCAACACAAGGAAACATCCCCTTATTTGCTACACAGTCCCTCAGGCTATGCCTTCCCTTTCAGTGCTCTTCATGGTGTTCAAGAAAGAATAACCAACCCCTCTTGATCTCTGTGTGTGGTTCCTTTCTACACTAGGTTTATCAAGCTAATTCTTTCCTCTTCCACTCCAAACCGGTTTAGACCAAAGCATAGGATGCACACACATAAAATACAAGTTCTGGGTTTGTGGAAAAATGCCTTGAGATCCAAAAACAAAAATGGCAGATGGGTATAACAACCCCCCGATAGAAATTCAACTTTGAGAAATGTTTATGGGCTTCATGTGGCCAAAACGACCTCAGTAAAAACCCAAAAATCATGGGTCTCTTCTACCATTCGATGTGAAACCAAAACAATGGGTTTTCCTAGTTGGGTAATGAAGAAACAACATAAAAAAAGTCTAGGAGAGATCCCAGCCCCTGAGCATTACCAAAAACACTTCCTAGCCATGGGGAAAAACAAAATAAACTACTGCAAATATGAGGAAAAATGCCCAAGAGCTTCAGCCAATGTGTGAGGAAGAGAGAACGTCAATGCATAATGGGTGAGTAGTGAATTTTTGGGTTCTTACTTGCCCATTAATTCAAAACATATTTTTCCCAAAATGGGTGCTCTGCCCAATTCAAATTTGACCTCCATACCTTTCCCATCCCAAGGAAATAACTTCCTCAACCAATTTCTGGTAGAAATAAATGATTGGCACAAAGAGACAAAATGGGTAGTTGACAGTTTAATGGGTTTTCCCTTTGACATTTGGATTTTCCCCATTGGCTAAAAGGTTTGAATACCCCCCCCCCCCTTATCCTTATGAAATAATGTCCCCATTTCTTTAATGTTGCATTGACATAGATAGTTGTGGGTATTTTAATTAAATTGCATATGTACATGATGTCCAAATTATCATGTGTCACGGCTAGCACGAAATACCATCGACATCAATTTTAATTGCCAAAACATAAACACTAAATCGATGGCGGGGCCTTGGAATTTAGCTCCACACCATGATTAAATACAATATTTACATCATATATATTTTAATGTACACATGGTCAAAACTGGGGTGTGGAGATAGAAGTGGAGTCAGATAGTTCTTTTTAGATACCTTTTCGAATCTAAACTTTGTTAAATATTGTAAGTATATTATGAAAGTTATATGAAGGATAAAATATATTAGATGAACCAATTTTTGACTTCTATTCATCCAAATGTTTTGTTAGAATAATCAACCCATAGTTACCTACATTTGACATTAATTAATCATTTTTTTCTTATTACCTAGATTCCTAGATTCCACTCTATGCTGGTTTCCTTCTACATGTCCTAGAAGTCAACAAATGATAAAACTGAGTCATGGAGAGCTTGGGAAACATCCTGGAAACCAATTTTAGTAAGTCTTCTTTATTCCTGATTCCCTAAAGTCCATATCTGCTTTTTTTGAAAAGCTGCCTTGCTTTATAGCTGATTTAAGGAAAAAGGAAAAGCTAGTCTAGGTGTAACTGCCTTGTTTTTTGCCCACATCATCCTCCCTCCTTTTCTCCAAATAAAATCATGTATTATTTTTCTTTCCATCCCTCTTTATCTTTCCCACTTTAGTTAGCAAATTCGTGAGCATCTGCATAGATTTGGAAACTGCTTTATGCACTTATGGGGGATTTGACTAGATCTAGTAAGCCTGATTTTTGACTATTTTGAATGGAATCCTTATGCATTCAAACCTTTCATGTAATTATTTATTTGAGCAGCCTATTAATTCACAAGGTTGGATATTTTACACTTACTCAATATAGATTAGTGTTATGCTCCAATTTCAGTCTCCTTTGGTGTGAATTTTGCATGTTTGATTATCAATATTGTGAGTGTTATTGTTTCTATCTCTCGGGTTCAATTTCCACATGGTATTAGAGCATTTGTAGATCGATTTCTATCCTTCCAAATTGTTATTGTAGGTTTGACATCATTTACAGGGAGCACATTCTACTGACTGGAGGGCACAACTACTGAGCTATGGACCAATCTCAGAAGATCATCTTGACTCCATTCAATTTATTTGAGTGGAAAGCTGAGATGGAGATATCATCAAGAGAGAAAGGTATCTACAGGGTGACTATGGAAACTGAGACAGAGCCCATTGCAGCTGTAGATAAATTTAAATGGCACAACAGGAGGGATGATACCTATGGTCTTTTGTGTTTGAGCATTTCAAGAGACCTCCTCTTCCATCTTGATGGATTGACATCACCTAATGAATTGTGGGAGAATATTGAAGAGATTTTTGGAAATACATACGAGATTAGAAGACATCAATTTGAGAATGAGATGATCTCCTTGAGTCCCAGTAGATTTAAATCATTTCAACTCTACTTTTACAAGTTTAAGGCCCTTGTTTTGCAGCTAAAACAATGTGGGATCGAAAAGAAGGAAGAGAAATTAGTCTTCGCCATACTCTCTAATATTGGTTCTGACTATTCAATGTTTGTTTTGACCTTCCATGCCACCAAGTTGACAGCACGAGCATGGAATATTCCTAAGCTTGCAAAGTTCATGGAATCCCTCACACAGGAGCAAGATAAGTTGGTGATGATGGGCACCATCAAACCTTCCAAATACCAAGATTTGGTTGTTAGAGATTCAAGGGTGGATTAAAAAAGCAAGAAAAAATATAAAAATCCACCTGAGAAAAAGAGAGACAAGTCAAAGTCTCAAGAGGAGCCTCAAAGCTCCAAGAAGAACTCTTAGAAGAAGAAGAATAAAGGAAAAATGAGCAAGTGCACATACTGCAGTAAGGGCTATCATCCTAAGAGCTCTTGTATGAAGAAGAAAATTGACATGTTGATCCAAATCCTAGAGAAGAATAACATCTCCCTTCTTGATTGCTCAAAGAATAAGGAAGGAGGATCAAATTCAGAAGACAGAGAGAGAGTACATGCTTTGGTTGCAAGCACATCAAGCTCACCTAGATTCATCATAGATTCTGGAGCTTCTAGACATATGGTTTTGACAAAGGAGACATTCTCCTCTCTTGACATGTTGAAAGGTCCAACAATAGTTTTGGGAGATGACTCTCTCACTGACAGTTTGGGGAAGGGTAGGATTGATATTGACCATGGTAGTTTCAATAATGTGTTGTATATTCCAGGTCTTTCCTCTAATCTCCTGTCAGTGTATTAGATGACTCATATTGGGTCTCCAAAGAAGGTCATATTATACCCTGATTATGTTGAAATCACTGATATTTCTAATGGTAAAGTCATAGCAAAAGGTGTTGTTGATCACACTTCAAAGGTATACAAGTTTTCCCATTTTCTACCCTACTCAAACCCCTCCTCTCTTCTGATTCATGCTAATGAAGAAAGCAAGATTTGGCATGAAATATTTGGCCATCTTAACTACAAGTATCTTTCTAATTTGAGTGAAAAATATATGGTCATAGGGTTACCAAAGATCAAGTTTTCTAAGGGAGTCTATCAAGGTTGTATCCTACAAAAATACCCAGAGCACAAGTATGAGAAAGCTAGTCACGAGAGAACCTCTGCACCTCTTGAGTTGATCCATAGTGACATTTTTGGTCCATTTCCTCATATGTCCATGAGTTAAGCCAAATATGCATTCACCTTCATAGATGAATTTTCCTGGTATTGTTGGGTTCACTTCCTAGAGCATAAGTATGAAGTTTTTGACCTCTTCAAAGTCTTTAGAGCCTTGGTTGAAAACCAGTCTGGGAGGAAACTCAAGATCCTTAGATATGACAATGGTGGTGAGTATGTAAAGTCTGAGTTCATTCAGTATTTCAAAGATGCAACATTCGATCCCTTACACACCACAACAAAATGGTGTTGCTGAGAGAAAGAACAGATCACTGAAGGAGATGGCAACCTGCATGATGGAGGCTAAGACTTTGCCACCAAAGTTTTGGGACGAGGCTTAAAACTGTGCATCCTACATATAGAATAGGGTGCCTCATAAGCAGCTTGATGGTATGATCCGTAGGACCTCAAGTTTAGTGCATTAAAAGTTTGTTGTAAAAGAATGCGTGCAACATGTTAATTAAAGGAACAACATTAATAGAAATTAAATGCTCAGAACAGGAAGGAAAAACACAACATTGATAAATAGATGCCAAGAAGAAAACACAGAAGTAGAGAGTCATAAACATAAATTGATAACGGAGTTCACCCCCTCCACTGGGCTACGTCTCCGGGTCCCTCTCCAATAGGAACCGATCCAATTAATCTCTTAAAATGGTACAAAATGGTTCTAGAAACAACTTCAGCAACTGTAAAATAGAATGCTGTGCAAAGTCTTTAAGACCCTTCCCTGAAAATTACAATCAGCCTTCGTAGGGCAAAGAAAGCCAAAGTATGATAGAGAATGTCGACTTCCACAGTACAACACCGAAACCTTTTACAGCAAACTCTCCAAGGTTCTATAACTGAGAAACAATGTACTGTGCTCTCCATGAACTGAGTCCCCCTTCTGGTCGCCAGCTTCCTCTATTTAAGCCTCATTCTTGCCGTTACAAATGAGCCGAAGCGTCAAGGAGAATGAGACTGTTCACATCCCCTGCCAAATGCCAACTCGTTATCATAGTGGCTGTTCATATGTCTTTCACGTTATCACCACTGTGGCATAAATGCCAAGAAAGCTTCGCCAACTGTTACAAATAAGCTGTTCATGATGAAACCCTGCCGCAATAAAACTGTGCACCAGATTGCAACCTATTTAGAAATGTCCCCGTGCAAACGTATCAGAAGCCTTATTCATCTGCTCTTCCGCCATTGTGGAAGAGGATAAGAAATGGCTCCGACGAATTCTATCTCAATCGACTGGTTTTCGAGTCGGAAGTCTTAGTTATCTTTGGCTTCTGCAGTTGCGGACGATAGATGGAAAAGTTTGCCAATTATCGCCTTGAATTTTCAAACCTTGCGTCGTTGTTTGCGCCGCTCTGTAAGTCTTGGGCTTCCGTCGTTGCGGCTACCGGAAGCGTTATCCTTCTGATCAAGATTGTGCCTGTCGTTGCGGCTGCCAGAAGCCTTTATATCTCTTCCGTTGTGGCTCCCGAATCGTTCCGACTTCCGATCCGTCTGAACGTCCATTAAGCTTCTGCCGTTGTGGAAAAGGAAATGCTTCCGACCTCTGATGTTGCGGAAGGAGTTCTCTTCTAACCTCTGATCTGTGTATTTTTTTTCACACGCGGCTTCTGAACCATTGTACCAAATTGGATCTTCAGCGAGGAATGATCCGTCGGATCAATCCTCCCCATTGGAGAGCTTTTGGACCACCAAAATGCTAAATTATTCTGCAAGTAAGTGAGGGTAAAGTTCCCTTAATTTCCCAATCTCCATCCATCTTGCTTTGCTAGGATGCATTCCTTTCAGCCCCACTCGAAGGTACTCAGCATTCCCCCTTCGTGAATTTCTTACATTTCTGTCAAGAATAACATCATCCTGCAACTCTCTCATATATTCAGGTGCCAAATCATCTATGGAAGGAATCTGTATGTTAATTTCCTCATCCATGATCATAGGAGGCTCATGCAATTTAAGATTCTCAACATTGACAACTGAATAAATTTGCGTGTATGGAGGTAAATTCAAGCGAAAAGCATTAGTACCGATCTTTTCCAAGATCTCAAAAGGACCATACCTGATAGGCTTAAGATTTTTACCTTCACCTTTCATCCTTTCTTTGGTGATATGTAACCAAACTTGGTCACCAACCTGAAATTGATGATCAATTCAATGCTTATCATGCCTGGCCTTGTACTTTTCCTGGCTCCTCTCCAACTGTTCTTGAACTGCCTGCTACACTGCTTGGATTCTCTGAATGAATTTTGAAGCTTTATCTACATCATGATGTCCATCTACTGCATCTTTTCCAAAAGAGAAGTCCGTCGGTGTTTTTGGTAGATAACCAAAACAAGTTTCGAAAGGAGATCTTTCCGTGGAAGAATGAACTGCATGATTGTAAGCATGCTATATATACAGGAATTGCTCATCCCAAAGTTTAGGATGCTTACTACAATATCCTCTGAGCAGATGAACCACTGTTCTGTTCACTACCTCTGTTTTCCCATCGGTCTGTGGATGAAAAGCTATACTTTTCTTTAGTTTAGTGTCCATAATCTCCCATAAAGTTGACCAGAATTTTCCCAAGAACCGAGAATCCCGATCAGATACAATAGACGTGGGTAGCCCAAAATGTACCCAAACATTTTGAAAGAATAAAAGAGCTGTTTGTTCAGCAATGATCTGCTTGTTACCTGGCATTAAGATACACATTTTTCTGAATATATCCACAACCACATATAGGTAATCATGCCCTTTTCTAGACATAGGTAGTCCTCCTACAAAGTCCATAGAAATGCTTTCCCAAGGACGAGAAGAAACTGGAAGAGGAGTGTACAAACCCAATTTCCTATTGCTAGGCTTACTTGTTGCACACATAACACAACCCCTTATATATTTAGCTACAGTTTCTTGCATTTGAGGCCAATAACAATGATTCTACAATACAGACAATGTTTTGCTTACACCAAAATGTCCTGCAATCAATGAACTATGTGCCTCTTGGATCACATGCACTCTTTCTTTCTCTGGAATACAGAGTTTACCGAGATGATACAAGAGCTGTTCATGCACAAAATAGTTCTCTTCCTGTTTACCATGTATCAGTAATGCATATACTTCCCTAAAATATTTATCTTCTGCATATTGTTCAATATAACTTTCATGTGTTAATGAAGTGTTTAGAAGAATGATTGAAGCATTTGTAGGTGGCCTTGATAACATGTCTGCTACTTTATTATGAATTCCATTTTTTTACTTGATTACGAGATGAAACTGTTGTAAGAACCCCATCCATCTTAAATGCCTACTTTGTTATATTTTAGTTTGAGATTGTAAATATTGAAGTGGCTGATGATCAGTATGTATGACTGTCTCTTTTCCCATGATATAATGTTTCCACTTCTTCACACTCTGTACTAAAGCATACAATTCTTTGTCATAGGTCGGATAGTTACTTACCGCAGTAGAGAATGTTTCTGAATGGTAACAGACTGGCTTCCTTCCTTGCATCAAAATTGCTCCCATGGAAAACCCGCTAGCATCGGTTTCAATCTCAAATGGCTGCTGCAAATTTGGCAATGTCAGAACTGGTGCTATGCTGATCTTTTCCTTCAAAGTGTTGAAGGCTCTCTGGTGCTTGCCTCCCCATTGGAAAATTTCTTTAATGCTTGTCAATGCATGTAATGGAGCAGCAATGGAAGAAAACCCAGAAATGAATTTCCTCCAATACTGAACCGCATGCAGAAAACTTCTGATTTCAGTAACGGTGTTAGGCCGTGGCTAGTTTACAATGACAACAACCTTGGCTGGGTCCACTCACAGGTGGCCTCCACCAATAATATGGCCTAGATATACTAAAGAAGTTTTAACAAATTCAAATTTAGACATTTTTACATAAAGCTTTTCCTTTCTGAGTACATCTAAATTTTTTTTAACATGTACAACATGCTCTTCCCAGGTGTTGCTAAACACAAGGATATCATCTAGATATACAATTACAAAATCATCAATGAATGACCGAAAGACATCATTCATGACCCGCATGAAAGTAGCAGGTGCATTACAGAGCCCAAAAGGTATCACAAGCCATTCATACAAACCCTGTTTCGTCTTAAAAGCTATTTTCCAAGCATCATGCTCAGCAACACGGATTTGATGATACCCACTACGCAGATCCAATTTTGTAAAGTAAGTTGCATGTTTCAACTGATCAAGCAAATCATCAATACGAGGAAGAGGATACCTATTTTTAATGGTGATTTTATTAAGGGCCCTATAGTCAATGCACATTCTCCAAGAACCATCCTTCTTTGGAACCAAGACTATAGGAGAGCCACAAGGAGAAGTGCTGGGCCGGATGAACCCCTTCTCAATCAGCTCCTGAACCTGCTTCTTGATTTCCTCGTTCTGCATTACAGACATTTGGTACATGGCTATGTTCGGGAGTGTCACATCCTGCTGCAAATGTATCTCATGCTGAATCTCTCTCTTCGGTGGTAACCCCTTCGGATCTTGAAACAAATAATCATACTCAGAAATGATGTCAATCAGTTCAGATTTATCCTTAGGGTCACATTCTTCAAAATATTTAGAGACTTCATCATTTTTCATCTTAACTATCATCAACACAAAATTCTTACTAGCATTTACCAACCTCTTCATTTGTCCTGCAGAGACTATTGCTAGATTGGTTTTCATCTTATGTGCTCGTACAATATATTCCATACCTTCTTTAAAAAGATGATACTTATTCTACTCTCTATAAAAGACTGCTTTCCGGTCATACAAATATGGACTCCCAAGTACAATTCCACAAATGTCGAGTGGTACTACATCTAATTCTACCTCATCCATACCTCATCCCTAAAATTTTCAGTAATTGCAAATTTTAATACACATTTCCTTGTAACTTGTAATCGTGTATCATTAGTAACCCAACCTAGAGGATAGGGCTTTTCATGAGGCATAATAACTAAATGCAATTTCTTAACCACTTCTTTTGATATCAGATTTACTTGGGAACCACTATCAAACAATGTATCAATCTTTGTGTGATTTGCAATGACACGAACATGAAACAGTGCACTTCTATCTTGATCATTTTGCTTAGAAGTAGATGGAAGACTTGTACTTGCACTAGAACTTGATTTTGCATCAATGGGAAGTGAGATACTTTTATCCTTACCTTGGATTTCGGTAGCTGTAACCTTTTGTTTCGTCACCTGAGTCGGATCCCAAGTCTTGAATAGCTGCTGCAGTAGCTTTTTATTTTCCTTTGTCTTTGTTTCCTTCGTACTTCTTTGGCCTTAACTCTGGATGAAGTTTCCAACACTTAGAGACATCATGTCCCTTCTGACAATGCGAACACGTAGTATTTTCACCTTCTTTCTTAACAGTAGCCATCTTCTTTTTCCCCTTATCTTTCCCCTTTGGTTTGCTGTCAGATTTAAATGACTTCTTCACAAAATTATCATTAGCATACTTACCCCTGGCTTCTAAATGGGTAGCTTGAATACATACATCATCCAAATTATTGGGATTAAACATCAACAAGGTATGTTTCAAGTACGAATGCATGCCACCAATGTACTTAAGAAGAGTTTCCTATGTATCTAATGAAACATTCAATGCAATAGCCCTCTTTTTGAATTCATGAGTATAATCTTGAATGCTTTGTCCTTTAGCTTGTCTAAACATTTTCCAATTCATGGTTAATTGCTACATGTGACCTAAAGGATAAAATTGCTTCCTCAATACTTCAATGAATTCATTCCAAACTGAAATAATTTTACCATTCTTTCGAAGATCTTGCTGAATCTTGCTCTCCCACCAAGTAAGAGCCATTCCACTCATTCTCAAAGTGGCCAACTAGATTCTGGAAGGGTCATCATTAATGCCCTGCACCCTGCAATATAATTCAAGATGCTTGATCCAATTGTATAATTTTTCAGCATCTACATCTCCATTATAAATAGGTAATTCAAATTTTACATCCAATTTGAAATAAGGCATATTAGGACTCACATTATGAGAAGAAGAAAAAGTATGTTTAGTATCAGGAGGATCACCATCACCTCCTACTCCTTTACCCTTTTCTTTCGGCTTCACTTCTGCATCTCTGGATGAAGATACTTCTTCTTTCTTCTTCCTTTCTGCTCGTTCTTCAGGTAGAAGTTCCATCATGGATTTCATGCTCATAAAAGCCTCCAGAAACTCAGTTTTAGACATAACAGGTTTTTCCCGTTCGGTATGTCCTTCTTCTTCCCTTCGTGGAGAAGACATGGTTCTTGAGAATGCTCTCCTGGAGCCAATATCAGGATCTCCTTCAACTAATTCTCCTTCACCAAGCTTTAACCTAGACCTGGTAAGCATTCACAAACTTGCACAACAGTCAATCAACTCTGATACCAAATATGATCCGTAGGACCTCAACTTTAGTGCATTAAAAGTTTGTTGTAAAAGAATGCGTGCAACAAGTTAATTAAAGGAACAACATTAACAGAAATTAAATGCTCAAAACAGGAAGGAAAACCATAACACTGATAAACAGATGCCAAGAAGAAAACACAGAAGCAGAGAGTCATAAATAGAAATTGATAACGGAGTTCACCCCCTCCACTGGGCTACGTCTCCGGGTCCCTCTCCAATGGGAACCGATCCAATTAATCTCTTAAAATGGTACAAAATGGTTCTAGAAACAACTTCAGCAACTATAAAACAGAATGTTGTACAAATTCTTTAAGACCCTTCCATGAAAATTACAATCAGCCTTCATAGGGCAAAGAAAGCCAAAGTATGACAGAGAATGTCAATTTCCACAGTACAGCACTGGAACCTTTTACAGCAAACTATCCAAGCTTCTATAACTGAGAAACAATGTATTGTGCTCTCCACGAACTGAGTCCCCCTTCTGGTCACCAGCTTCCTCTATTTAAGCCTCATTCTTGCCGTTACAAATGAGCCGAAGCGTCAAGGAGAATGCGACTGTTCACATCCCCTGCCAAATTCCAACTCGTTATCATAGCGGCTGTTCATATGTCTTTCACATTATCACCACTGTGGCATAACTACCAAGAAAGCTTCACCAACTATTACAAATAAGCTGTTCATGATGAAACCCTGCCACAACAAAACTGTGCACCAGACTGCAACCTATTTAGAAATGTCCCCGTGCAAACGTATCGGAAGCCTTAGTCATCTGCTCTTCCGCTGTTGCGGAAGAGGATAAGCAATGGCTCCGACGAACTCTATCTCAATTGGCTGTCGGCTGGTTTTCGAGTCGAAAGTCTTAGTTATCTTTGGCTTCCACAGTTGCGGACGACAGATGGCAAAGTCTGCTGATTTTTGCCTTGACTTTTCAAACCTTGCATCATTGTTTGCGCCACTCTGTAAGTCTTGGGCTTCCGCCGTTGCGGATGCCGAAAGCGTTATCCTTCTGATAAAGATTGTGCCCATCGTTGTGGCTACCGGAATCCTTTATATCTCCGCCGTTGTGGCTCCCGAATTGTTTTGACTTTCGATCCGTTTGAACGTCCGTTAAGCTTCCACCGTTGCGGAAAAGGAAATGCTTCCGACCTAAGATGTTGCGGAAGGAGTTCTCTTCCGACCTCCGATCTGTGTATTTTTTTTTCACACGCGGCTTCTGAACCATTGTACCAAATTGGATCTTCAGTGAGGAATGATCCACCGGATCTTCGTATGACTCCTTTCAAAGTGTGGAGTGGGAACAAGTAAGATGTGACCCATTTTAAGATTTTTGGCTCAAAGGATTGGGCTAGAATTCCAACTGAAAAGAGGAAGGATCTACAACCCCCCCAAAGCCAAGAGTTCCTATTTGTTGGGTATTTTGAATATTCAAAAGGGTACAAGCTGATCAAATTGAGCACTAACAAATATTTCATTGAAATAAGTGTTCAGTTCCAAGAAGAGCCTTTAGCAGTAGTTGAAGTTGGAGAGTGCTCTTCATCACCAGAACCATTGATTGTAAGTGAAGAGACTAATGAGTTTTATGATTTTGATATGTCTGATAATAATTATTTTATTTCATATCCTAACAATCCTACAAGACCAAAGTGGGCAGAAAATACCATTCATGCAGCTGGGGAACTAGCTGGAAATCTTAATGACACTAGGAGGATTAGATCTCAATTTGAGAGTGCCCTTTGTGTGAAAGATCCTATACTTGCTGAGAAGTTATATTTTATGGTTGAATCCAATACACAAACATATGAAGATTCAACACATGATCCAAGATGTCAAACAACCATGAAAGAAGAATTCAGCTCGCTCCAGAAGAACAACACGTGGGAACTGGTTGATCTTCCCCTAGGGAGGAAGCTAGTTCAATGTAAGTGGGTTTTCAAGACTAATTTTGTTGCTGATGGTTCATATTTGAAATATAAGATGATATTGGTAGCCAAGGGCTACTCACAAGTACATGGTATTGACTACAATGAAACCTTTGCACCAGTGGCAAAGATGGATTCCATAAGGCTAGCTCTAGCCATTGTATCTTCAAAGTAGTGGGAAGTACATCACATGGATGTGAAGTATGCTTTCCTAAATGGATATCTCAATGAAGATATTTACATGCAGAAACCTAAAGGGTTTGTTTCTAATCCATATTTAGTGTGCAGGTTAAATAAATCATTGTATGGGCTCAAGCAAGCCCCCAGGGCTTGGTATGCCAAGATTGATGGATTTCTGCTGTAATTGATTTTTCTTCGATGCAAGTCTGATACTAATGTCTATTTGAAGCTGATTCATGATTCTTTGATGAATATTGTTTTGTATGTGGATGACCTACTGATTATAGGAAATTCAAAGAAAGAGATTGCCTCCTTGAAGGATGCAATGTACCATGCATTTTCTATGACATATTTGGGATTGTTGAGTCAATTCTTGGGTCTCGAAATTGCTCAATCCCAACATGGAATCAAAGTACATCAATATAAGTATGCTTCAAATTTTCTCATCAAGTTCAACATGAAATATTGCAATCCAAGCAAGACTCCTTTTCTTTCAGGAGTTAAGCTTGAAGAAGCAAGTTCTTCTCCTATGGTAAATAATATACTGTATAGGTAGTTGATTGGGTGTTTGCTTTATCTTACACACACTCGACCTGATTTATATTATGCAGTTAGTGTGGCTTTGAGATACATGGATCAGCCTCATGAGATCCACTGGAGAGAAGCCAAGAGGATCCTAAACTTTATTCAAGGAACAAGAACTCATGGGATCTTCTACAAAGCAAAATATGATCTTGATTTGACTGGATTTACTGACAGTGATTGGGCAGGTGACAACACATATCGAAAGTATACATCAAGATATGTGTTCATGCTTGCAGAAAGACCAATCAGCTGGTCAAGTGAGAATTAGAGTGCAATACCACTCTCATCTACAGAAGCAGAGTATAGAGGAGTTGTAAATGCAACAACTCAATGTTTTTGGTTGCAGGGGATACTTGGAGAATGTGGCTTAGAATCAGAGTTTTCAACTATTATCTACTGTGATAATCAGAGCACCATTTGAATCTACATGATCCAGTTTAGAGACAGTGAACCAAGCACATTGAGATCCATATGCACTACATCAGAAAGCTTGTGCATGATGGTATAGTTGTTCTAAGGCTTCTGTGCATGTTCAGAACAAGTAGCAGACATCTTCACCAAAGGTTTTTATGAGAAGAACTTCAGCAATCTCAAATCACTGCTGGGGATTTCTGATCATGCTATGAAGCATGATTGATGACAATATTTTCAAAATTTGTTTTTCTTGTCCATGCTTAAGGGAGGATTTTCCCACTGGGTTTTTGGCCTCTTTCCTTGGTTGTATGGACAAGAAGTATGTAAAGGGTGACTAAGCCTTGTTGCTAGGCCCTATATTTTTTTGATATTTACTGATAAATTTAGTCTTAAGGGGGGGTGTTAGAATAATCAACCCATAGTTACCTACATTTGACATTAATTAATCATTTTTGTCTTATTACCTAGATTCCTAGATTCCATTCTATACTAGTTACCTTCTACATGTCCTAGAAGTCAACACATGCTAAAAATGAGTCATGGAGCGCTTGGGAAACATCCTGGAAACTAGTTTTAGCAAGTCTGCTTTATCCCTGATTCCCTAAAATGCATATCTACTTTTTCTGAAAAGCTGCCTTGCTTTATAGCTGATTTAAGGAAAAAGGAAAATCTAGTCTAGGTGTATTTGCCTTGTTTTTTTCCCACATCATCCTCCCTCCTTTTCTACAAATAAAAAAATTTATGAGTTGTATTTTCATCCCTCTTTATCTTTCCCACTTGACTTAGCAAATTCGTGAGCATCTTCATAGATTTGGAAATTGCTTTATGCACCTATGGGGGATTTGACTAGATTTGGTTAGCCTGCTTCTTGACTATTTCGAATGGAATCCTTATGAATTCAAACCTCTCATGTTATTATTTATTTGAGAAGCCCATTACTTCACAAGTTTGGAAATTTTACACTTACTCAATACATAAGTGTTATGCTCCAATTTCAATCTCCTTTGGTGTGAATTTTGCATGTTCGATTAACAATTTTGTGAGTGTTATTGTTCTATCTCTTGGGTTCAATTTCCACATGTTGTTCATGTATATGATTGTCCATAATAAATCTTATGAAATTTAATGTTTCTATCCTAGTTTCTTATTGCATATACCAATATTTGTAATTCTTTTTGCAGAATGCTTTTCTATCTGAAGAATATTTATCAGTTTATATAATCAACTGTTTGTGGTTATATGAATGATCGTTAAAGTGGTTCATAATTTCTACTGTTTGTAGATACCTATTTTTCATAATATCCTTGTTGGGTTTTATCATATACTTATGGGTCTATAATTTTAGATTTAAATCCTTGTCTCAATACCTTGTCTTCTGCCCTACTATTATTCACCGACAAACTTGAAAAAACTAAAACTAAATCATTTATCATACCTTAATGATATGCCTAGGCTTTGTACATTGTAGTCTAGTACAAACTTCAGTACCAACACTAATATTTCCATAGTAAAAACAATCACTCAAAATAGATAAGAAATCAGGATTTTATGCCCAAAACATCAAGAACTCGTGACTCTTTCTCACTATGGTCGACGCACTTCTGTATTGATGCACAGAGTGTCACCAACGCACCTAGGTGAGTTAAACAGGGCATCATGGGAGGTTGACACTTTGTGTATGCTATAAAATGGTGTCAACAAGCTTAAGAGAGGAAATATCAAGATCCAGGCCCAAATTTCTTGAAAAATGGAAATCCAAGGGTTGAAACATGTCGGTTTTAACCTCCATAACTGAGCTAAACCCTTCTAATACCAATATAAAGCATGAATTAAAATATTTTAAAGGTAAGAAACACCCAAAAAAGGGGGAAAACTCAAGAAATCAAGAGAAAACCACTTAGATCCCAAATATTGTCGTCATTCTTGTTAGAATAATCAACCCATAGTATTTACCCACTTAGACATTAATTCATTTATTTTTGTCTTATTTGCCTAGTCCATGAGTCCCACCATGTGCAAGTTGCAAATTGCCTATCCATAGAGGTCAAACTTGCCATCTTTGACTCATGTAGCGCCTGGGAAAGCCTTAGGAATCAAATCTGCTTTATTCCTGGCCTCCTAGGCGCCTATCTGCTTTTTCTGCTTTATTCCCTGCTTTTTCAGTGTTTTAAGGCACATAGGAAAGCAAGACTAGGTGAGGTGAATCAGCTTTGTTGCCTCTTCCTACTCCACTCTTTCCTCCATGCAAAAGCATGTATGAGCTACCATTCCACCACTCATCAGCTTGCCCATGCGCCCTTGCCAATTCGTGAGCCTCATGACAGATTTGGGATCAACTTTTTACACCTATGGGGGATTTTCCTATTTTGGGTAAGCCTGCTTTATGCTAGCTTTGGATGCATCCTTATGCATTTGACCTATTGATGTATTCTATATATTCAGCAACCTATGTTATTACAGGGTTGGCTATTGTACACTGAGTTAATATAATTTTGTGTTACAGCTCCATATTCAGTCTCCATTGTTGACAATTCTGCATGATCAATTGTAATTTGTTGTGAGTGAAATTAATCTATTGCTGGTCAAAATTTCTACATGGTATCAGAGCCATTGTAGGTTGTTACTCTCCTTCAAAAATTGTTTTGCAGGTTCGACATCAAGACTGGGAGCCTTCTACTGATAGCCGGGACAGATTTTCTAAAGCTATGGATTCACAGAAAACTATCTTGACTCCCTTCAACTATTTTGAATGGAAAGCAGAGATGGAGATCTTGTTGAGAGCGAAAGGCCTCTACAGGGTGACTATGGCTACAGAAGCAGAGCCCAATGCAGCTGCAGAGAAGATCAAATGGCACAATCAGAGAGATGAGGCCTATGGCCTCCTATGTCTCAGTATTTCCCGAGACCTCCTTTTCCATCTCGATGGATTAAATTCACCGGATCAAGTATGGGAGAAGCTGTCTGAGCTTTTTAGAAAGACAAATGAGATGAGGGGACATCAAATCGAAAATGAGCTGATTTCTCTGAGTCCCAGCAGCTTTGAATCCCTGTAGCTATATTTCTCCAAGTTCAAAGCACTAGTTTTGCAGCTGAAGCAGTGTGGTATCGAAAAGAAATATGATCAGCTCGTATTGGCCATCCTCTCAAAGCCAGGACCTGACTACTCAGTCTTTGTTTCGACCTTCTATGCCACAAAACTCACAGCTCGAACCTAGAAGATGCCTAGCCTTGCAGATTTCATGGAATCTCTCACACAAGAACAAGACAAGCTGGTGATGATGGGCACCATCAAACCTTCCAAAGACCAAGCTCTGGTTGCTAGAGATTTGAGGGTGGATTCAAAAATAAAAAAGAAAGCTAAAAAGCCACCTGAACAAAAGAGAGACAAGAAGCAGTCTCCGGAGGATCAACAAGGTCCCAAGAAAAATACCTAGAAGAAGAAAAACAAAGGTGATATGAACAAGTGCTCATACTGTTCAAAGGGAAATCACACTGAAAGATCTTGTATGAAAAAGCAGATAGACATGCCAACTCAACTGTTGGAGAAGAATGGCATCTCCCTTCCAGAAGGCTCAAAGAAGAGAGAAGGAGGATCAAGTTCGGATGACAGAGAGAGAGTTCATGCTCTAGTTGCTGGCACATCAAGCTCACCCAGTTTTATCATAGATTCTGGAGCTTCAAGACACATGGTTTCGACTAAGGAGGCCTTCTCCTCACTGGTCAAGTCGAAAGGACCATCTATTGTACTAGGAAATGACTCTCTCACTGAAAGTAAAGGCAAAGGAAGGATAGAACTTGATCATGGTAACTTCAATAATGTGCTGTATGTCCCTGGTCTCGCCTCCAACCTTCTATCAGTGTACCAGATGACCCACACTGGGTCTCCTAAGAAAGTCATATTCTCACCAGATGAAGTTGAGATCACAGAAATCTCAAGTGGAAGAATCATTGCAAAAGGAGTAGCGAATCATGCTCAAAAGGTATACATGTTTTCACACTTCCTGCCTTACTCAAACCCCTCTGCTCTTCTTATCCATGCTAATGAAGCTAGCAAGCTATGGCATGAAATATTTGGCCATTTAAATTACAAGTATTTGTCTGATCTTAGTGAGAAAGATATGGTCATAGGGTTTCCCAAGATAAAATTTTCCAAAGGAGTCTGCCAAGGCTGTATCCTAGGAAAACACCCAGAGCACAAATTTGAGAAAGCCAACCATGAGAGAACCTCTGCACCCCTCAAGCTGATTCACAGTGATGTTTATGTCCCATTCCCTCATATGTCCATGAGTCAGGCCAAATATGCATTGACCTTTATTGATGATTTTTCCAGGTATCGTTGGGTTCACTTCATGAAACACAAGTCAGAAGTTTTTGGCCTATTCAAAGTCTTCAAGGCTTTGGTTGAAAACCAGTGTGGAAGAAAACTCAAGGTCCTTAGATCTGACAATGGTGGTGAGTATGTCAATTCTGAGTTTATTAAATATTGTGCAGATGCAGGTATTCATATGCAGCATTCTATCCCATACACACCACAGCAAAATGGTGTTGCAGAGAGGAAGAACAGATCACTGAAGGAGATGGCAACATGCATGATGGAGGCCAAAACTTTGCCACCAAAGTACTGGGCCGAAGCTATCAACTGTGCAGCCTATATTCAGAATAGGGTGCCTCACAAACAGTTGGATGGCATTAATT
>LPNX011160446.1:910394-924780 GCA_001517045.1 Pseudotsuga menziesii | reverse complement strand
GTCAAGCAAGAAACAGAGTGCCATTGCACTCTCATCTACAGAAGCTGAGTACAGAGGAGTTGTTAATGTAGCAACTCAGTGTTTATGGTTGCAGGGTTTACTCTGAGAGTGTGGTTTCGAACCTGAGTACTTAAATACCATCTACTATGATAACCAGAGTACCATTCGAATCTGCAAAGATCCAGTTTAGAAGCAGAGAACCAGACACTTTGAGATTCACATGCACTACATCAGAGAGCTTGTGCATGATGGCACCATTCACCTACTCTTCTGTTCATCTTCAGAACAAGTAGCTGATGTCTTCACCAAAGAATTTTGTGAGAAGACCTTCAGCAATCTCAAATCACTGCTGGGGATTGCTGATCATGCTGTCAAAGCATGAGTTGAGGCAAGATTCTACAATTTTGTTTTACAGTCCATGTTTAAGGGAGGATTTTCCCAAGTTGGTTTTTCCTCTTTCCTTGTTTCATATGGACTTGCAGTATGTAAAAGGGTGACTAAGCCTTGTTGCTAGGCCCTATATTTTTGATTTATTACTCATAAAGTCAAGCTTAAGGGGGGGTGTTAGAATAATCAACCCATAGTATTTACCCACTTAGACATTAATTCATTTACTTTTGTCTTATTTTCCTAGTCCATGAGTCCCACCATGTGCAAGTTGCTAATTGCCTATCCATAGAGGTCAAACTTGCCATCTTTGACTCAAGTAGCACTTGGGAAAGCCTTAGGAATCAAATCTGCTTTATTCCTGGCCTCCTAGGCGCCTATCTGCTTTTTCTGCTTTATTCCCTGCTTTTTCAGTGTTTTAAGGCACATAGGAAAGCAAGACTAGGTGAGGTGAATCAGCTTTGTTGCCTCTTCCTCCTCCACTCTTTCCTCCATGCAAAATCATGTATGAGCTTCCATTCCACCACTCATTAGCTTTCCCATGCGCCCTTTCCAATTCGTGAGCCTCATGATAGATTTGGGATCAGCTTTTTACACCTATGGGGGATTTTCCTATTTTGGGTAAGCCTGCTTTATGCTAGCTTTGGATGCCTCCTTATGCATTCGACCTATTGATGTATTCTATATATTCAGCAACCTATGTTATTACAGGGTTGGCTATTGTACACTGAGTTAATATAATTTTGTGTTACAGCTCCATATTCAGTCTCCATTGTTGACAATTCTGCATGATCAATTGTAATTTGTTGTGAGTGAAATTAATCTATTGCTGGTCAGAATTTCTACAATTATGTTGGTATATTTAGCTGCATGGACTTGTTTGCAACAAATTCTATCCTTCACTATAAGGGGGTGAGACCTAATTGACATAAATACATGCAATAATTGAAAGCTTCCTAATATTTCTAAGACATTTCAAAGAGTAGAGAGGGGAAGAAGAAAGGAGATTACCTCTTGAAGCGTGTTGTTCGTGGAATATTCCTTTGCTTGAGCATCCATGGCCTTTAGGCCTCAATTTGCATCTTTCTTGCTAGTTCCTTACCTCTAGATTTTAAAAACTTTGAAAACACTTGAAATATATCTACCAAACATTGAAAAAAACATATGAAAATATATAGATTCAATCACAACATTTGGGGGAAACTAGAATTGCATCATATTGAAAATAGGAGGAAAGTGATTACAATCGAATAATAGGTGAATCACTTTCTCCTTTTCTCTAAACCATCCTTCTCCATCATTTCCAATGATCACCAAAATATTGATATGAAAAAGACTCTATATAGCGTCCAAATCCTTCAACATGCCTTCGCTTTTGTCTCTTGTCCTTCTTCCTTCACCTCATGTGAATTTGTCACATGCCCCAATTTTGCAAAACAATTTTATATTATTTGAGTAACAATATGTTAAATTTTATGCTAAGTTGTAATTGATGACCCAGTGGGGTCAAGGATATTTTATTTAAATTCTGAATATTTTATTATAAATAAATAAATGAGGAGACAACAGCTTAGGAGAGTTGTTAAAAGAGTGTTTACTGGTAAAATTGGTGGAGGATACTAGGTGGAGAGCAAACTGACATGTGGTAGCATCCTCAAACCACTTCCAACTGTTGTAGGTGGCAAAATCCCTACATTTGTGGTCATGATTCCCCAAGAAAGTGGAATCAAAGCACTTGGATCAATTAATGAAAACTGACCCAAAAGACCTAGGCAATCTTTATAAAAATTCCCATTGAAGAGAGCTGAGGCTGCTCATTCTAGAGAAGTGATCATTCAGGTTGAATGAATGTACTTCTGAGAAATTCAATGGAAGATAAATTTGGAAAGTGTTTGAGGGGATAACTGCTGATTGATCTCGTGCAACTTTTAAGCTGAAGATTATACTGCTGAGAGCAGAGTGTTTTACTGAGGTATTGAACTAGTAAGTTGACAGATGGTTCTACTGTTTGCATTCTCCACCAGTTCTCAGCCAAGAAGACCAAGAACATGCTCAGGGGTCCTGAGGAAGCATTGTTTGAGTGCTCTCCAGGAGATTGGTAGGGAGGAATAGCCTCCTAAAGCTGTTGTCATCTGTCCTCAACAGGTTCTATGTTATTTTATTTTACCGTGTTAGTTAAATAAATATTAGTTTAACTGCTATATGAATGTTAATAGTTCAGTTCGTGAAATGTTAGATTAGTATTCTTATTAGATTGTTATAGAAATGAAATGGATTTAGAGAATAATGTGTTAGAATGAAAATAAATTTCTAAACTGTGTTTTTCCACACCTGGAAACCAGGTCGTACTGTAGCATAGATAGAATGATTTAAGTAGATAAGAGATTGAAAATAGTAGGTAGGATTGTGTAGCTGTAAATAGCAGAGTAAAGTTATTTCAATGTTTAAAATATTATGAAGGAAAAACAGTGTTATGATTTATTTGTGTTTACTGTTTTTACTTAGCATAACTAAATAAAAATGTAGAAAAGAAACAGTAAACTACATTAGATTTACAGTAATAGTATCCTAATAAAATAGAAGCTTATAGAAGATAACAACTAAGTTTATAAACAAGTTATTAACCACATACTTTATCTATTAAATCTATTAACTAAAATCTTAAACTATTACTTAACATAAACCAGAATTAGGGTTATGTTTACAAACCCTTTATTTATGAAAAGTAAGTTTTAATCCTTACGGAGCTCTAAATCATTTATAAGTTACAGAATAGTAAATAAATACAAATGTAAATGTAAACAATAAATAGAATAAAACTAAGAAATTACTTATTCAGGAAATAATTATATTTACCAGACAAGCTATGCAAGATAAACCTGAGGGTCGAAACCCTAGATTTTCTTTTATTTTTTTGTAAATTAATTTATAACAGTTTTAAACACATAACATTGATAACCGAGTAAAGAAATTAAACTAGAAGACTATAACTTATGTGTTAGACTGATTACAGTCTTATCTCAAAAAATTATAATATATTTATAACTCTTTTATTTTTAAAATACTTCATAAACAGGTTAAATAAACATCAATACACCTGTACAAGCGAAATAGAAGCAAACATGAAACTGTGCTCAATTAATAATTAATTTAAGAATACACTTATTTAAGGGTTTCACTTCCAGTAAACCCTAACAATTATTCACTTACTGATAAGAGTAAAATTTATAAAATTTACATTAAGACTATTCCACAGTCTTTATATTAATATTATCTATTTATAAACGTAGCATAAACAGTAAATTACTTCACTGTTAGTAGAAGGAGGAAATAAAAACCTATTTTACAATAACATTAATTACAGGTTAATGAAATCATAACAATCGTGAGACAGAGCTCAAGATAAATAAAATATTTATTTATAAAACCAACTGTAATACATTGTCAAGCCATCAGGCTAAATCCTAAATTAAAAACCAAATACATGTCACGGCTCGAAGGCCGGTTTTACCTAGCATAGTAGCAAGGGTTTGCACATAATAATGTAAAGCACATTACATTAAAAACTCTTAACTATTGAGAAACCAAAACAGGATTCCAACACTGTAATTTCTCCTTCACAACCCTCATTGCAAGTAGGGTAAAACCTAGTTTGAAAAAGAGGGCTTACCGGTTGGGGCCATGAACTCCACATAGGTCGGCCATTGTTTACCTTTTCAATAAAGTGTAGAGCACTCGAGGGTTCTTGCAACAAGCACATTACCAATCTTTAGCACAAAGTTCAACTTCAAAACTGAAAACCCTAACTGTGTTAAATAACTTAATAAAGATTTTGCATAATGAACTTTAAGTTGTCTTTACTTGTCAGAGAGGAGAAATTGAGCAACAAGGAAGCTGTCACTAGCCTATGCATTTTACGCAGAGGAGTATTTAAACTCTACAGCGACCTTGAAGGGAAAGCAGTGTCGACAAGCTTAAGTTTAACAAGCCGTGATCAGCCGCAAGAAAACTGGACTGAAACTTTGGAAAATTCGAGAGCCAACACACAAACAATAACCACTCGTGCAGTAAGGTTTACAAGCTCGACGGTTTGCAAGTAAAGACTGAGTATTGAAACCTCACAGCAACATACAGGAGCCACGAAGGAAGCAAGACAAAGAAACAGCCTCTAATGGCCACCAAGATAGTCACACAGAGTAGCCCGCAGGCCAACAAAACCTCTGGAGACAAATGACAAGAGAATAGGGGTTCCAGTCCTTAAAATTCACCAATGCATGGTGGTGAGCAATCCACGTGCCTCCAAATTTTTCAACCACGCATGGGTTTGGTCTATAGTCGTCTGTGTTTCCAATCAACCAATTATTATTACAATGATATACAAACAAACTATGCACATGACTATAGAGTGTGTTTATATATTTATTCACCAATGATAATATAAAAAACTATATCCTTGTAATCAATAGTTTCAAGGATTGTGATTTTGGTTAACAATGATTTCACAATGTTGACCTTGGAATGGAGAGGAAATAACCTTGCCTTTGGAACAATCCTAAAGTTGACATTATAATAAACATTCTTTTCCAATTAATAATTTGTGAGTTCACGTTGCAAAATGATGATAATATATTTATATATTATTTAAAACACAAACCTTATCAATTGCAAACGATGGTTTAAAGATTAGTTACTTTTGCCAATAACTAACATACATCGGTCAACTATGGAGGAAAGGTGTTTAAATCTTAAGAAATAAATAATCATGAGGCACGACCATATTATAAGCTTTTACAAATAGTGTTTTATATGCTAAACTAGCCAATGATAATAATGATGAATACTATCATTATTTACAATGACAATTTTTGCTTGTATGTGGTTAATTGGTTCTAGCATAGTATGGGAACCTTGGTTTTAATGTTTCACTTGAGTTATACCTTAGAATAGAAGTTATAGGTAATGCAATCTACCATAGTAGATATTATCAAATTACAACTTATTATCAGTAAGGCAACATAATAATAATAGTTTTATTATGGAGTAGAACATGCACATGGTTTGTATTTATAGGATTAACACTGATAAAGTAGTTACCTATGGTTTAGACTTTGTAAAAGTATTGGTAGGTAGTATTCCATCTTAAGACGATGTGTCTTGACTACAAGAACCAAATTTATAATGTCATGGAGACTTCCAAGTAGAAGACTTATATAGGATACATGTAACAGTTATATTAGAAATCTTTACTAACGAGATTGATAGGAACACTTTCTTGAATAAGAGACAACACTTTTAAACATAACATTAGTGTTATAAGCATGTTAAAATAGAAATAAATGTATTACGAATAACATGAGCGCTAAGCTCATAGTAAATATCTTTGTTTCGCTAAGTATGATAAAAATAACGATCTTATATCTAAAGTTGAATACTATCTTAGAAACAAAAACTATAGAAGACAATTACTTTACCTCATCAGAGCTTGCCTGTAAATAATGGGTGAAAACTCGAAATTGGGTAACACTTCCGTGAGAATCAGGTGCCCAACCAACATAGTGGGATTTATTCGGCCGAATAAACTTTAACGGTAACCATTTAATTTGACGAAATAGATTGCCGACCAATAATTTTTATTGGCAATTCAATAATTATTCGGTCGAACAATTGTTGGGCCGAATAATTTTTTACCATATAAGGTCAGCTGCCGGCTCATTTTCGTTGTTTCACTTGCAACAATTTGTTGTTGTCCCACCACCTGTCGCCCCACCCGTCTCGTTTCGCCACCTGTCTTATCCTTGTCCGTGTCACCCAGCCGTCTGACGTGTGCATCCACCATCCCGTCACCCCTTATCGTGGAGGTCTGTTCGGCGTGGAGGTCTGTTCATCGAGGTGTACGTGGTATTCTCATGGTTTGGTGTTGTTGTGCTGCCTCTTGGCTGTGAGGTAAGCCTTCGATCTTAACTTTTATATTATTATGAGTATGGTAAAGCTTGTCTAACATTTGTTAAGTGCTTGTTTAAACTGTTATGTGCTTGTTTCATATCATGTTAGTAAGGACATAATTACAATGGTAGTAAGGACAGAGTTGAACAGCTCTGCCCATTTGGACAGTTTTACTTATTTTAAATGATTTTAATTAAACAAAATTTAACATAAAACTTGAAATCTGTTAATGATTTTTCAGTTTCTATATTTTTTGATTAGCTTATTCTTATTCTCTATAGACATGAAATTTTATAGAATATTTAGACAGCTCTGTTTAAAAAAAATTCATAACTTTTTAATTAGCTTATTTTTATTCTTTATGTACATGAAAATTTATAGAATATTTAGAGAGCTCTGTCCAAAAGAATCCATGGTTATGTAGGCTTAAATAACCCCACCAGTGCGTAGCATCTCTAAATGACATTTAAGACATTTAGACATTTAAGAATGCACAGGTTGCAGCTCTGTCCAAATGGATAGATCTGATCAGCTATGTACAAATGGACAGAGTTGATGAGCTCTGTCCATATGGACAGAGTTGAACATCTCTGTCCAGATGGATAGAGCTGATCAACTCTGCCCATATGGACAGAGCTGATCAAGTCCCTATGTAAACAATTTATATGATAGTTGAAAACAATTCATATGATAGTTGAACAACTCTGCCCATTTGGACAGCTCTACTTTTTAAATGATTTTAATTAAACAAAATGCAATATAAAACTTTAAATCTGTTAATGTTTTTTTTGTTTCTATATTTTTTAATTAGATTATTCTTATTGCCAATGCACATGAAATTTTATAGAATATTTAGACAGCTTTGTTTAAAAAAAGTCAATAAATTTTTAATTAGCTTATTTTTATTTTCTATGTACATGAAAATTTATAGAATATTTAGAGAGCTCTGTCCAAAAAAATACATGGTTATGTAGGCTTAAATAACTCCACCAGTATGTAGCATCTCTAAATGATATTTAAGACATCTAGACATTTAAGACTGTACAGGTTGCATCTCTACCCAAATGGACAGATCTGATCAGCTCTGTACAAATAGACAGAGCTGATATGCTCTGTCCAAATAGACAGAGCTGATCTACTCTGTCCATTTGGACAGAGTTGATGAGCTCTGTCCATATGGACAGAGTTGAATAGCTCTGTCCAAATGGACAGAGTGGAACAAATCTATCTATTTGTACAGAGCTGATCAGATCTGTCCATTTGGGCAGAGCTCTTTCCAAATGGACAGAGTTGATCAAGTCCCTAAGTAAACAATTTATGTCCGTATGTTTTTTCGTTGGTAGGGGACAAGATTTCAAAACCTTTTCATTTTACTTGCCTGAGTTACAACTTTAGGTAGTGTAATAACTATATAGTTTTGTTCTTAACCTCTACCATTTGCTTTAGTCCATACAACTACTAGCCAAAGTATAAGTCCCATGGCACTTTATGAGTATCTTAGTCCATGATGCATTGCATTAAGTAACATTGCCATTTCATGCTTTTCTGAAACATAGAGAGAAAAGGTTAGATAGATAAAGGAAAGTTTAAAGAAATAATTGCTTTATCTTCTTATGGGGATGGAGACCAAAACAACCAGAAGTGTAATGTAAAATGATAGGGATATGCTGGACTAATGGGGGGAATCCATAGGTGTATGTAGTCAGTCCCTAGATGCCCGCCTTAGTCCAAGTTGAAATCTATATGTCCTTGCCATTTGATGTGATAAATCCATGAAATCACAATAGCTTATTGATAGCGGTTAGTTGATTCACTGCCCTTACTCTTCATTGCTTTATACAACTAGAGGCACTAGGATATATAATTCATTGTAAACACTCCAGATCCTAGAAGAAGGGAAGTGGAAGTATTTAAAGATGAGAAATGAAGAGAAGGCAAGGAATAATATAGAAATACTTTCTCCCTATGAGATTCAGGGATGAGCTAGCTGATTCACCTATGATTTAAGTTCAGTTGAAGAAATAGAAGCTCTATCTATATTTAATAGTGATGCTCTCACTAGCAAGTCTATAATGACTAGGTAGCTAGTAGCCAGCAGTAGTGTCTGTCTGTAGAGTAGGTAAGTACTTGCACTTGCCTTAGACTATATTTTATACTTAGCAAAACGTAGTTCATGCACATGTAGTTAAAGGACTATTAGATAATATTAGTGATATCTAGGTCCTTATTGAAATATTAGTTTCTATAGTTGCTAGGTCTTTGAAGTTGATTAATTAACATGTAGAAGGTTAGGCCCTTAGTGATTGCGGCATTATGGCTCTTGAACTTCAGGCCTGGATATTTAGGCCTGACACACTATCTCCCTGCATTTTCCACCTCTCGACTTGAAAAATTGTTTAATGGATCAACATGTTTGGCTTCAAATTACTCTACGTTTCAACTTTTGGCCTCTGAACCAAAACAAGTTTATGGCATGTGCCGAGGTCAAAATGTTATACAACGTGCATAGAAGCCATCATATACCAGCGTATTTAGTGGATTTAGGGATCTTCCTTATCATGAAGAAGCCTCATCATCTTTATATATGTTATTTCTCCATACCACCTTTGTTTTTCTATTTATATTACATTGAAAGCTTAATTTTAATAGTAGCTAGATCTTTGAAGTTGATTAATTAACATGTAGAAATTGATATTTGTGTAAACTTGTAGATATCATATCCAATGGAAAGAGAGCCGCCTTTGAGACAGAAGCGTAGGAGGTCATCACATTCTTCGGGAGTTGGTGTCCAAAATGAAAATCGAAGATTATCGACTTCACCTCGAGAGTCAAGCCTATTGTATAGTTCACATTCATCTAATCATCAACGTAGTGAGAATGGTAGAGATGATTATCCCTGATCATATATGGGTGAATGTGGATCTCAAAATTTTGTATGGGAGACAAGTGTGGAAGTAGAGCAAGGTTCGAAAGAGGCTCGTCATCCTACACAGGGTGGAGAAGGTCGAGCAAGGATGCAATATGTACAACTAGTTGAGGGTTGTACACCCATTACAACCTATCCATCAGATTTACCGGATGAGATTCCATGGGAAAGTGGGCTTCAACAAACAAATCTTGAAAGTTGTAGGGCTCACTATGACAAGCTGCAAAATGATCATTCTAGTTTGGATCTCGCTCCAGAGAACAAACAAAGTATAGAGATGGTTTTGCTATCTTTACAAAAATTCATTGAGGTATATGAGGATCTTGGACCAACAACAGATGGTTTTGTTGCCTTGATGCAAAGAAAAATGGCAAAAGTGATGGGTCCATATAAGTGGGTTGTTATGAAGGAAAGGGTGACTAAAGAACAGGCCAACTCAATGTTCAACTTCAAAGAGGGCCTAAAGAAAAAAGCATTGAAAGTGCAATATTTTAAGCACCCTAAACTTGTACATTTTTTATATGATCGGTTTCTTGCAGCCTATGCTCGGTTGCCATGGAACGATGAGGTTCCTAATTATTTTTCCAGGTTTTTTTAGGCTGCGTTTTTTTAGGAATGAAGCCAGACTATACTGATATTCATTCCGAGTTTTATGGATTTGGAAAGGGGAGGATATACAATCGAAAAGGTTCCCTTATAGATCCTAGTACTCTTCGAACTCCACCTCTGATATCTCATCCACCTAGGCTTGTGACTTACAAATCAGAGATGGATCCCACATCACAAGTTGGGACAACTATAAGGCATAATGTTGCTGAAGGTTTGACTTCAGCTTTTGTAGGAGTTGATGTTGGATTGAGTCGAGAGAAGGCTTATGCCACTATTCGGCAAAATTTTGTTTACAAAACAGATGATGAGTTAGATTGTATGGGCATTGAAGATCTAAAGGCCTATGCGAAGCTTTGTCGTAATATAGCTTCGGATAGAATATCTAATGACACGTCAAGCATAGGAGAGGTTTGTGTACTTCCAATCTATTATTTTTTTTATTCATTTTGAATTAAACTTTTGGTTACATTATATCTATGTATGATAGATTATTTTTTGATGTATAGTAATAAATATGTTACATAAATGTTTATTGTTTTCAGTTTTCTCGATTGTTAAATGAACATAATTTTAGAGTCTCCACTAGTCAAAATGCTGGAAATGTAGAAAAGCATATTGGAGAGGTATATTTAAAATTTACACATTTATACTTATGTTTGAAATATATATATATATATATATTTAAAAATTTGTGGAAATTGAATCCAGTGTTAGAACAATTACACTCACATCAATTGCCAATTACACATGCAAAATTACTCACAAAAGAGACTGAATAATGGAGCAGAACACTACTCTGTATTGAATAAGTGTACAATAGTCAACCCTATGAAGTCATAGGCTTCCACAATAAATAATTACATGAGGGATTCGAATGCATGAAGATGCCATTCGAATCTAGTCAAAAGCAGGCTTACTAAATCTAAGCAAATCCCCCATAGGTGCATAAAGCAGTTTCCAAAACTGTCTAGGAGCTCACGAATTGGAAAAATGAATTAGGAAAGCTAAATGGTAATGGAAGGACAACTCATACATGCTTTTCATAGGAGAAAATAATGGAGGATGTGGAGGACAAAAAACAAGTTAACCTCACCTAGTCAAACTTTCCCAATTGCCTTAAAACACTGAAAAAGCAGGCAATAAAGCAGAAAAAACAGACATGTGCTAGGGAGGCCAAGAATAAAGCAGATTTGATTCCAGGAGGTTTCCCAAGTGCTCCATGACTCAAAATTAGCAAGTTTTACCACTATGGATGTGTAGATGACAACTTGCATAAGGTGGAATATGGAAACTAGGAAAATAAGACAAAAATGGATTAATTAATGTCTAAGGTAGCTAACTATGGGTTGATTATTCTAACACCCCCCCTTAATCCTGACTTATGAGTAATATATCAGAAAATTATAGGTCCTAGCAACAAGGATTAGTCACCCTTTACATACTGCATGTCCATTTAACCAAGGAAAGAGGCAAAAACCCAGTGGGAAAATCCTCCCTTAAACATGGACTGTAATTTTTTTTTTGGAAATCTTGTCATCACTCATGCTTCACAGCATGAAGAGCAATCCCCAACAGTGATTTGAGAATGCTGAATGTCTTCTCACAAAATGCTTTGGTGAAGATATCAACTACTTGTTCTGAAGATGAATAGAAGAGTAGGTGAATGGTGCCATCATGCACAAGCTATCTGATGTAGTGCATATGGATCTCAATGTGTTTGGTTCTCTGCTTCTGAATTGGATCATTGCAGATTCGAATGGTACTTTGATTATCATAGTAGATAGTAGTTGAATATTCTGATTCGAAGCCACACTCTCCAAGTAACCCTTGCAACCATAAACATTGAGTTGCTGCATTTACAACTCCTCTGTACTCTGCTTCTGTAGATGAGAGTGCAATGGCACTCTATTTCTTGCTTGACCAGTTGATTGGCCCTTCTACAAGCATGAAAACATATCTTGATGTTAACTTTCGATCTGTGCTGTCACCTGCCCAATCACTGTCAGTAAACCCAATCAAATCAAGATCAGATTTAGCTTTATAGAAGATCCCATGTGTCCTTGTTCCCTGAACAAAGTTAATGATCCTTTTGGATGCTTTCCAATGGATCTCATGAGGCTGATCCATGTATCTAGAAGCCACACTTACTGTATAAGAAAGATCAGGTCTAGTATGTGTAAGATACAACAAACATCCAATCAATTGCCTATACAGTGTATTGTTTACCATAGGTGAAGAATCAACTTCTTCAAGCTTCACTCCTGAAAGGAAAGGAGTCTTGCTTGGCTTGCAATCCTTCATTCTGAATTTGTTCAGCAAATCCAAGGCATAATTCAATTGATGCACCTTGATTCCAGCTTTGGTTTGAGCAATCTCAAGCCCCAAGAATTGGCTCAATAGCCCCAAATCTGTCATGGAGAAGGCTTGGTTCATTGCACCCTTCAAGGAAGCAATTTCATCCTTTGAGCTTCCTGTAATGAGAAGGTCATCAACATAGAAAACAATGATCCTTAATGAACCATTAATCAGCTTCAAATAGACATTTGGATTTGATTTGCATTGAACAAAATTCAGTGATAGCAGAAAGCTATCAATCTTGGCATGCCAAGCCCTGGGGGCTTGCTTAAGCCCATACAATGACTTCTTTAGCCTGCACACAAGAGATGGGTGTTGGAGACATTTACCATCATACACACTCTTTTGGTCAAATTGGCCTAGTTAAACCACTATCCTAAGTTTAATTGAAATCAGTGGAGCATTAATTGCCATCATCTAGTCACACCCACGCCTACCTACAGTCAAGGAGGCTAACTTAGCCTTCTCCTACAGTCAAGGAGGCTAACTGGAGCACTCCAGGGGCGATCTGTGTGACATTAATGCACCTAATTGCTAACTGGTGGTTACAATCAGTTCAACTAGTCAGTTACAGTCAGTTAAGGCGCCTCTAGTCATTAAATATATTATTTAATGATTATTTATTATTATTTAATGATCTGGAGTCAACAAGGTGCCTCCACCAACTTCTAATGGTCAGTTCAGCTTTAGTTAGCCTCATCGGGGTTCATTGGAGTCATGCAGCACTAGCAATTGATGGTTGGATTGCTATGACATGTGTTTGATCTCCTTCAGTTGTGATTCAGTCATTTATTGCACTCCGACTTCAATTAGGGTTTGGTGAGTCAATTAGGGTTTTGGTCAAGTGGTTAACTGAGTGAGATTGAATGGTTTAGAGTCAGTTAAGCTAGACTCACTCACTGAATTCGAATTGTCTCCTTAGGTATTCGAATTCTTCATGGAGTTAAGCCATTGCTCAGCATTGGAATTGTAACCCTTAATTTTTTATTAAATTTACAGAGAGGAAACCAATTCTGGTTTCGATTTTTTCCAATTCATGAGTATTTGTTAATTATTCTTTGATGATTTTGATTCCTAGTTCCTAGATCATGTGCAAGAATTAATATGGTATCAGAGCATGTGGCAGAACGAAAAGAAAAATCTCTCAAGAACAAGATTTTGACAGATTTCTCCATGAGAAGTGAGCAATAGCTCAAAATTCCAGCACTGCACCAGAAGCCAAGGCTTACCACTCAATATCCCAAGTAAAGAACTTGTTGATCAAGCTTGCTTGATTGACTATGCTGGGTGTGATGAAAGCCTAGAATGTGCAGGCTGTCCGACCTTACGGTGCCTCTTTTTTTTTGATTTGCAGGTTCTAACAAGTACAACTTCAAATGGACTCATCAATCCCTCTTCTCACCCCATTCACAAGCTATTCAGAATGGAAGTTGAAGATGATTGCATCTCTGAAGAGATGAGGTCTCTATGAGTTGTCTATTGGAATTGGAAAAGAGTCTTATGAGAATGAGAATGACTGGCTAAATGACGGTGACAAAGATTTTGGAGCAATATGTCTGGCCCTTTGTCCTAGCTTGTACTACCTTATTGATTCTACTGAATACCCAAAGAATTTCTGGCCAATATTGGATAGAACCTTTGGAAAGCACAA
This sequence comes from Pseudotsuga menziesii, assembly GCA_001517045.1. Taxonomy (NCBI): domain Eukaryota; kingdom Viridiplantae; phylum Streptophyta; class Pinopsida; order Pinales; family Pinaceae; genus Pseudotsuga; species Pseudotsuga menziesii. Next base: position 910,909 of record LPNX011160446.1, on the reverse strand, counting down.
TGAGGATCATAATAGTACTTTGGAGATCAAAGCCAGCACCACAAGAGTTCTTCACTCAAAACACTCAGCCTCTACTCTCTCTGATGAAGTTGTTCAAGATGAAGATGAAGCAGAATCTTCTACACATTCAATTCGAATTGAAGAAAGTCTCCATGAAGTGACTCCTTCTCCTGATGCTCCGGAAGTTCATGAGATATATGATACCTCATCTTCTCATATTTCTGAAATATAAGAAGACATTCGAATCTCTGATATTGAAGAAAAACATTGCTGCACTTCCATGCAAACATTCACCAGTGATTTTCCTTTGAATTCTGTGCAAAATTTACCAGTAATTGCTTCCGAAAGTGAGGAGAAATTTGAATTTTCTTCCTCTAATGTTGCTACTGGTGGGAAAATATGTAAAAAATTGGATATTTTGGAATAAATATCAGATTATAAGAGTGACACATTCGCTCCCCATGATCTAGATCTTCCAGCAAATTCCTGCAGGATTGCATGCACCCAAATTCATA
>LPNX011160446.1:858618-910293 GCA_001517045.1 Pseudotsuga menziesii | reverse complement strand
GTCTCGGTTGACCATAATTTTGGATCTGATATGAACCTTATTGGATCTGATATGATATTATTTGGATCTAATCTAATATTTCTTGGTTCAAAATTTCAGGTTCATAAACTTTCAGTACTGCTTGTAGCTATTCTCATCAACGGTGTGAAGAAACAAGTACCGCAAGTCTCCTACAAAACTGCTGCTGGGGATTTGATTTGATTTCATAGTTTTGGATCTGTTGTGAAATTATTTAGATCTGATTTAAATTCTGATTTGATATTATTTGGTTCATATTTTAAAATCCAAGAGCTTTCAGTCATGCTTGTAGCCGCACTCACCAATTCCGGTGTGAAAAATCAAGTACCACAGTTCTTCTTCAAATTTGCTGCTGGGGATTTGGTGTTAGTTTCCTCTTATGAGGTTGATGATATTTTATTTTGTGAATAATTAGATATTTATCAAGCTATATCAGATTATGGAGCTCAAGAATTTGCTCTCTAGAGTCCTAGGGATTCTCTACCTTTGGTCACAAGTTCATCTCCTCACAAAACTAGTAAAGAGGAAGACATTCTGCATCCGCTTGGACACTTGCTCCTAAGATTTGGGGCTGATTTTACCACTCATGGTTTGATTTTAAAATCTGCAACATATCATTTTCTTGAGTGTTCCACACATGGTTCGAATCCTCAAGAACCTTTGCTCTCTTTTCAGATGATTTCAGCTACTCTACATGGGTCCAGTTTTCACCGTGCAACTGCTTATATTTCTGATTTAGTTGAGTGCATTGTTCTTCTTCCAAAGTGGAAGATTCCTCCAGACATATTCATTTAGTTTGGATTCAGAGGTTCACATGCACAGTATTAGGATGTTGCTGCATAGAAGAACCAATTCTTGATTTACTGCTTAGTTTTAGGGGGGGTATTTTTCCCATGAGGTTTTCCCCGTTTCCTTGGTTATATTAAGCAGTTACTTTATTGTACAGTGTGACCTATGGCCTTTGTTGCTAGGGCCCTAGTATTTTATGCATCTATGTTTTCTAACTCTTCCTGAATATAGCTTAAGGGGGGGTGTTGGAGACATTTACCATTATACACACTCTTTTGGTCAAATTGGCTTAGTTAAACCACTATCCTAAGTTTAATTGACATCATTGGAGCATTAATTGCCATCATCTAGTCACACCCACGCCTACCTATAGTCAGGGAGGCTAACTTAGCCTTCTCCTACAGTCAAGGAGGCTAACTGGAGCACTCCAGGGGTGATCTGCGTGACATTAATGCACCTAATTGCTAACTGATGGTTACAATCAGTTCAACCAATCAGTTAAGGTGCCTCCAGTCATTAAATACATTATTTAATGATTATTTGTTATTATTTAATGATCTGGAGTCAACAAGGCGCCTCCACCAACTTCTGATGGTTAGTTCAGCTTCAGTTAACCTCATCGGGGTTCATTGGAGTCATGCAGCACTAGCACTTGATGGTTGGATTTCTATGACATGTGTTTGATCTCCTTCAGTTGAGATTCAATCATTTATTGCACTCTTACTTCAGTTAGGGTTTGGTGAGTCAATTAGGGTTTTGGTCAAGTGGTTAACTGAGTGAGATTGAATGGTTTAGAGTCAGTTAAGCTAGACTCACTCACTGAATTTGAATTGTCTCCTTAGGTATTCGAATTCTTCATGGAGTTAAGCCATTGCTCAGCATTGGAATTGTAACCCTTAATTGTTTATTAAATATATAGAGAGGAAACCAATTTTGGTTCCGATTTTTTCCAATTCATGAGTATTTGTTAATTATTCATTGTTGATTTTGATTCCTAGTTCCTAGATCATGTGCAAGAATTAATAATGGGTTAGTAGAAAATACTTGAGGCTGCTGCATGTATATCTCTTTAGTGAGATCTTCATTCAGGAAAGCACACTTCACATCCATGTGATGTACTTCCATTTGCTTTGAAGCTGCAATGGCTAAGGCTAGCCTGATGGAATCCATCTTTGCCACTGGTGCAAAGGTCTCATTGTAGTCTATGCCATGAACCTGTGAGTAGCCCTTGGCTACCAATCTGGCCTTGTACTTCAGAGGTGAACCATCAGTAGAAAATTTGGTCTTGTACACCCACTTACACTGAACTAGCTTCCTCCCTGGGGGAAGATCAACCAGCTCCCAAGTGTTGCTCTTCTGGAGTGAGCTGAAATATTTCTTCATGGTTGCTTGCCATCTTGGATCTTATACTGCATCTTCATATGTCTGTGGATCTTATTCAACCATCAAATATCATTTCTTATTAAACATAGGATCTTTCATGCATAGAGCACTCTCAAATTGAGGTCTAGTCCTCCTAGGGTCATTAGGATTTCCAGCTAGTTCTCCAGCTGCATGAATGGTATTGGCTGCCCATTTTGGCCTTGTAGGGCTGTTAGGATCTGCAATAAAATCATCAATATCAGACATATCAGAATCAGCATGTTCAACTATCTCCTCACTTATATTCAGAGGTTCTGGTGGTGAAGAGGATTCTCCAACTTCCACTGCTGCTAGGGGCTCTTCTTGAAACTGAACACACCTTTCAATGAAGGATTTGTTTGTAATAAAATTGATCAGCTTGTAACCTTTTGAATCTTTAGAGTACCCAACAAATAGACACTCTTGGCTTTGGGGCTGCAAAGCCTTTCTCTTTTCTGTTGGAATTCTAGCCCAAGCCCTTGAGCCAAAAATCCTAAAATGGGTCACATCTGGCTTGTGCCCACTCCATGCTTCGAAAGGAGTCATACCATCAAGGTGTTTATGAGGCAGCATATTTTGGATATAGGCTACACAGTTTATAGCTTTGGCCCAGTACTTTGGTGGCAAAGTCTTAGCCTCCATCATGCAGGTTGCCATCTCTTTCAGTGATCTGTTCTTCCTCTCAGCAACACCATTCTGCTGTGGTGTGTAAGGGATAGAATGCTGCATCTGAATAACTGCATATACACAATATTGAATAAAATTAGACTTGACATACTCACCACCATTGTCAGATCTGAGGACCTTGAGTTTCCTCCCAGATTGATTTTCAACCAAAGCCTTAAAGACTTTGAAGAGGCCAAAAACTTCAGACTTGTGTTTCAGGAAGTAAACCCAGCAATACTTGGAAAATTCATCTATGAAAGTCAATGCATATTTGGCCTAAACCATTGACATATGAGGGAACAGGCCAACAACATCACTGTGGATCAACTCAAGAGGTGCAGAGGTTCTCTCATGACTAGCTCTCTCAAATTTATGCTCTGGGTGTTTTCCTAGGATGCAACCTTGGCAGACTCCTTTGGAAAATTTTATCTTTGGTAACCCTATGACCATTTCTTTTTCACTAAGATCAGAAAGATACTTGTAATTTAGGTGGCCAAATATTTCATGCCAAAGCTTGCTTGCCTCATTAGCATGAATCAGAAGAGCAGAGGGGTTTGAGTAGGGTAGGAAGTGTGAGAACATGTATACCTTCGAAGTATGATTTGCAACTCCTTTTGCCATAAATTTACCACTTGAGATCTCTGTGATCTCAACTTCATCAGGGGAGAATATGACATTCTTTGGAGACCCTGTGTGGGTCATCTGATACACTGATAAGAGGTTAGAGGAAAGACCTGGAACATATAACACATTGCTGAACTTACCATGATCAAGATCAATCCTCCCTTTGCCCAAACTTTCAGTGAGAGAGTCATCTCCCAGTACTATTGGTGGACCTTTCTACATGTCAAGTGAGGTGAATGCCTCCTTGGTCGAAACCATATGTCTTGAAGCTCTAGAATCAATGATGAAACTAAGTGAGCTTGATGTGCCAGCAACCAATGCATGAACTCTCTCTCTATCTTCTGAACTTGATCCTCCTTCCCTCTTCTTTGAGTTGTCTGGAAGAGAGATGCCATTCTTCTCCAGGAGTTGGGTTAGCATGTTTATTTGCTTCTTCATGTAAGAGCTCTCAGAATGATTTCCCTTACTGCAGTATGCGCACTTGCTCATTTCTCCTTTGTTCTTCTTCTTCTGGTAGTTCTTCTTGGAACCTTGAGGCTCCTCCGGAGACTTGTTCTTATCTCTCTTTTTCTCAGGTGGCTTTTTAGATTTCTTTTTTCTTTTTGAATCCACCCTCGAATCTCCAAAAACCAGAGCTTGGTCTTTGGATGGTTTTATGGTGCCCATCATCACCAATTTATCTTGTTCTTGTGTGAGAGATTCCATGAAATCTGCAAGGCTAGGCATCTTCCAGGCTCGAGCTGTCAACTTTGTGGCATAGAAGGTCGAAACAAACACTGAATAGTCACGGCCAAGCTTCGAGAGTATGGCCAAGACCAGCTGATCATTCTTATTTTTGATCCCACATTGTTTTAGCTGCAAAACAAGTGCTTTGAACTTGGAAAAATAGAGTTGCAGGGATTCAAAGCTATTGGGACTCAGGGAGATAAATTCATTTTCAATTTGATGTCCCTTCATCTCATTTGTCTTTCCAAAAATATCAACAAGCTTCTCCCATATTTCATTCGGTGATGTCAATCCATCAAGATGGAAAATGAGGTCTCTGGATATACTCAGACACAGGAGACCATAGGTCTCATCCCTCCTGTTGTGCCATTTTATGTTCTCTGCAGCTACATTGGGCTCTGATTTTGTTGCCATAGTCACTCTATAGAGGCATTTCGCTCTCAACAGTATCTCCATCTCTGCTTTCCATTCAAATAAATTAAATGGAGTCAAGATGATCTTCTGAGATTGATCCATAGCTCAGAAATTGTCCCGTCAGTCAGCAGAATGCTCCCAGTCAATGATGTCGAACCTGAAAAACAAATTGGAAGGAGAGAAATCGATCTACAAAGGCTCTGATACCATGTGGAAATTGAATCTAGTGTTATAACAATTACACTCACATCAATTTCCAATTACACATGCAAAATTACTCACAAAAGAGACTGAATAATGGAGCAGAACACTACTCTGTATTGAATAAGTGTACAATAGTCAACCCTATGAAGTCATAGGCTGCCACAATAAATAATTACATGAGGGATTCTAATGCATGAGAATTCCATTCGAATCTAGTCAAAAGCAGGCTCACTAAACCTAAGCAAATCCCCCATAGGTGCATAAAGCAGTTTCCAAAACTGTCTAGAAACTCACGAATTGGAAAAATCAATTAGGCAAGCTAAAAGGTAATGGAAGGAAAACTCATACATGATTTTCATAGGAGAAAAGAGTGGAGGATGTGGAGGACAAAAAACAAGTTAACCTCACCTAGTCAAACTTTCCCAATTGCCTTAAAACATTGAAAAAGTAGGCAATAAAGCAGAAAAAACAGACATGCACTAGGGAGGCCAGGAATAAAGTAGATTTGATTCCAGGAGGTTTCCAAAGTGCTCCATGACTCAAAATTAGCAAGTTTGACCACTATGGATGTGTAGATAACAACTTGCATAAGGTGGAATATGGAAACTAGGCAAATAAGACAAAAATGGATTAATTAATGTCTAAGGTAGTTAACTATGGGTTGATTATTCTAACAAATTTAACTATGTATCTTATTGTTAATTTGACTTATTTATGCAGGTTTCATTAGATTCAAACTTTTTAGATGATTTTCCATCTATTGTGAGTTAATGTTTTATTTTTTTGTTTTTCAAGTTAATTGCTAAGCTTAATATTTTTGCTTTTACTATTATTTATTTATTAACAAAATTTAAATTTTAAGGGAAGAGAACATATTGAAATTGGAGGTGAAGATATAGGTTCTTTGATGGATGTGGATATTGGCATCGAGGTAATTTTGTTCATAATTGAATTGTTTTTTGATATATATGTTTAAATAGTTTAAATAATGTTTGACATTTGTAAATTGCTTTTATATATGTTGACTCTTGGGTCTCTTTGATCTTTTCGAGGCAAAGGAAAGACTCCATTGGACGATAGTGTTGGAATTATAAGTTCAATATATATATATTTTTATTTCGTTTAAAATAGTCTAGCTAATTTGTAAGATTTATAAATTGTTTTTATATATGTTGTAGCTTGGGTATACTGCACCTTTTAGAGGCAAAGAGAAGACTCTGTTGGATGATAGAGAATTGGAGGCAATTTTGTTGATAATTGAATTGTTCTTCGATATATTAGTTTAATAGTTTAATGTTTTGATTTTGGTTTAAAGTTCTTTAAATAATTTATGTTATTTATAATCTGTTTTTATATATGTTGCAGATTGTTACGAGTCCAAGGGAAGACCCTAGTCGAGGATAGTGGTAGACTTCTATTTAGAGAATTATTTACATTGTTTTTTTATGTAGATATATATGTTGTAGTTGACTTGGACATGGAGGAGTTTAATTTTTGGATTATATACATGTACTTTGAACTCACATGTACATAATTTTTGGATTATATACATGTACATTGAACTCACATGTACATGATTTTTTTTGGGATTATATACATGTACATTGAATTCACATGTTCATGATTGTTTTTTTGGATTATATAAATGTGAATTGACTTTATATATTGTTTTTGGGATTATATACATGTATATGTAAAGGTTAAGAATGTTAAGAAGTTTTGATAGGTGCAAATATATGAATGTCTGTAATTTATTAAATTAATGTTTCTTGTTGAGAAGTTGAGAGTGATAGAAATGTTATGAAGTTTTGATAGGTGCAATCTAATGTTAAGAATGAATATATGGGGAATGTTAATGTTAGGAGTGAATGTGGGAATAGGGGAATGTTAGGAGTGAATGTTTTGATAGGTGCAATTTAATGTTAAGAATGAATATATGGGGAATGTTATTGTTTTGATAGGTGCAATGTTAGGAGTGAATGTGAAAATATGGGAATGTTAGGAGTGAATGCTTTGATAAGTGCAATATAATGTTAAGAATGAATATATCGGGAATGGATATGGAAATGTTAATGTTAGGAATGTTAGGAAGTTAATGTTAGGAATGTTGGGAAGTTTTGATAGGTGCAATGTTAGGGGTGAATGTGGGAATGTGGGAATGTTAGGAGTGAATGTTTTGATAGGTGCAATGTTAGGAGCGAATGTGGGAATGTTAGGAGTGAATGTTTTGATAGGTACAATGTTAGGAGTGAATGTGGAAATAGGGGAATGTTATGAATGAATGCTTTGATAAGTGCAATTTAATGTTAAGAATGAATATAGTCGGAATGAATATGGAAATGTTAATGTTAGGAATGTTAGGAAGTTAATCTTAGGAATGTTAGGAAGTTTTGATAGGTGCAAATATATGAATGTTTAAAATGAATGTTAGGAAATGTTAGGTGCAAATATATGAATGAATGTTAAGAAAAGTTATAAATGTTAGGAAGTTTTGATAGGTGCAAATATATGAATGTAAGAATAAATATAGGGGAATGTTAATGTTAAGAATGAATATACGAGGAATGTCAATGTTAAGAGTGAATGTGTGAATGGGGGAATGTTAGGAGAGAATGTTTTGATAGGTGCAAATATATGAATGAATGTTAGGTAGTTTTAATAGGTGTAAATATATGAATGAATGTTAGGAAATGTTTGGAATGTTAGGAAGTTTTGATAGGTGTAAATATATGAAAGTTAGTTAATGTATGATTGTAGATGTAGTGTTGAGAACTTGAGAATGTTAGGAATGTTAGAAAGTTTTGATAGAAATATTTTTTATTACTAAGGTAAAATTAGCAACTTGATTTTGAATTTTAAAATTTTTTATACGAAGGTAACATTATCAATTTAATTATTATATTTATTTTATGTTCCTTACAAGAAAAGAAAAGGAGCACTACAAAAAAAAAACTACAAATTGCATTCCTATATAACCCCTCAGGATTTAAAGAAAGGTGATGAAATGAATAATGAAAAACCAAAAGAAAGACTTGTAGATTTACAGGGAGAGTTCAAAAAGTTAAGCCCCTTCATGTTTGATGGAGAATTTAAGGAAGCAATAGAATCTGCTCCGTGGTGGAAGGAGGCTAAGAGTGTCAGTAGCATATGTAGTAAAGAGTTGAGTTGGATTTTTTTTTTAAATGATTGAAAAAATGTATATGTCAGAATGATATTATGATGAGAAAGCTCAATAATTCAATGATTTGAGACTAAGATTGTTAACCATGGAAGAACTTGTAACTGAGTTTGTAAATTTACAACGCTATGTACCATATCTAAGAGTTGAAAAAGCTAAGGTATATAGTTTTATCAGTGGTTTACCCCTAGTGTATAAGGAAAAGATTGTATTTGAAATTCTTCAACAATGGATGAAGCAATTAGAAAGGCCTAGTTGTGCTACCATTTGTTTAAACAAATATCCAAATTGAGTAGAAGTTGGAAAACTAAAAAAATTTGAAAAGATCGATCAACGTAGGAAAGGATTTAAATCCTCACCTTTTGGAAAAGGAACAAGAGGTCATACTGATAAAAATTACAACAGGCGAGGTTCAACCAATAGCAATGGGGTAAAGAGTATTGAAACTTCCAGTGGAGGATGGAATCGTAACCTGTAAGCACATTGCAGGAAGCTTGTACTATGAATGACATAGCCAAGAATATCCCTATAGTTAATGTTTCTTTGGAATATCAGCAGGTGGACCATCAATCCACCATGTTGGAAGTAGAAGGTAAAGTTTTGAACATACATGTTTCAATAATTATCGATTTAGGGTCTAGTTTAAGTTACATTGCACCAAAAGTAGTTGAAAAGTGTAAACTTAGTAAGGAAAAACAAAAAAATGCATGGTTGGTATAGCTGGCGACAAAGGTAAAAATCAAAGTTACGGAGATAGTTAAAGATTTGTTATTAGGTTTTAATGACTTGGATACCTCAGTTAATTTAAATATACTTACCCTAGGATCCTATGACATTTTGATAGGTATGGATTGGCTAGAATCTCATAAATATGTTATCAACTGTTTGTATAAAGTTTTTAGTAGTGTGGATGAGGAAGATAAGTATCATACAATGAATGAAATTTATAGAACTTTATCTACATGACAAATTTCAGCACTACAACGTAAAAAGTGTATTAGGAAAGGGTGTCAACTTTATGGCATCAAAATTAAATAATTTGAGCCCAAAAAATAAAAAAAATGGAATTAGAACAATTTCCTATTTTAAAGGAATTTGAAGTTGTATTTTGTGATAAGATATCGCTATTACCACCTAAATGATATTTAGATTTTAACATAGATCTAATGTCGTTTTCAATACTAGTATCATGAGATCCATATCATATGAGTATCCCAGAATTAACGAAATAAACAATACAATTACACGAGTTGCTATAGATAAGGGATATATTAAGCCTAGTGTATCTACTTGAAGAGTACCTATTTTGTTCGTGGGTGTGCTAGTAATATGATAAATTGTAATGTATTATTATTGTTTACTGTCATTCATGAATAACTTATAGTTGATGAATAGATAACCAACCACTGATGGTAGATAACTAGAAGAATGCGAGCTAAAAAAAATTTTGGCAGCCGAATTTTTTTTTCGTTTGCGTTGTAAATAACGGTTCCGTAACGGAAAAAAATTGTTCGGTCGAATAATTTTTTGGCCGAACCATTTTTCGGTCGAATACTTGTTCGGTCGAATAACCTCTGAGACCTGAAACCTGCACAATTTTCAGGTTTCTCCATTTTTGGAAGGTAAAATGGATGCCTTACACTACAAATCAACTGTTGGACTAGATACCATTAGTTTTGTCATTGAATATACTTTCCGTAGGTATAGATTTTGTTGTGTATAGGTGAGATCCGCTATTTTTATTTATTTTTGTTTAGTAACATGTGTCGAGTTTCATTTCATCTCTTTCAACATGCGGTGAAATGAAAAATATATAAATTTAAAAATACACCACCTAAAATATTGAAACAAATATGGTGCGCTTAATTCGAGTGTCTACTTCAAAAGGGTATTCGTATAATTTTAAATTTTATAGTCAATTGCGAGAAAAGTGGCTCAACCAAACACATGTTGAAAATAGACAAGGTTTCCCCATTGATCGAATTCAAATAAATATTATTATTAGTGTATAGATCCGTTGGTTACAAATTTATAGTCATCGCAATAGTATATTGTGTGTAGATTGTCGTAACATATTTTGTTTTTGCAAAACACAAGTTTAACAATGATTTTAGTGGCGCAACCAAACATGTCTATTTTTTAGTCCTTTCATTTTATAAGGACACACTGTCAAACATTTTCTGAAACGAGATATCAAATCTCAATAAAAAAATTTGAAAAAATTATGAATAGAAAGCTAACATAATTCTCTAAAAGTTTTGTTTTTACTTGAAAGTGAAATTCTAAACGAAAATATCACTTTTGTTTTCCCAAAGTTGAAAAACATGAAAAAATCAAGTTTATTTTCTCGTAAGACCCCCCAAAACAAACACCCATCTTCATGGATTCACCCTAATCAGTTTATTTACTAGTATTTTAACATGCAACAGATATATTTCTTGCTACTTTATGAATTAAACTTCTATTTGATCGATCGTTACCAGTTAAACCTGTAAGAACCAGCAATGCATCTGCGTTAGCATAAATGCTAAGTAAGCCCAAGTTTTCAAAGATAGATTTCACCTACTTGCCAAAAAGTAATATTATTAGTAAAACTGAAAGAAATATGAATGCAGGTCAATCTTATATACATTACGAAAAATGAAAGCTGTATTAGCTATCGTAATATGAAACTGATTAATACTAAATGTTAGACTGTTTCATTTTCCGCTAACCACTAGCAGTTAGTAAACTATGTATTCAACATTTTATGTTATCTTAAAAATTTTAAATTTTTATGAAATTTCGGGGTTATGACATGTGGTATTAGAGCACAAGGTTCAAACACTAGGCCTTGATGAAGCTCAACTTGCTTTTATGAAAAAGTGTATTACATCAATTTTGCTGATGTTGTTTTCTTTTAATGTTATTCAATAAAGAAATTTGTTTATGAGTTTAACAACAGGTATGGAAATACTGGAGGAATATGCGAAAGAGGAATCTCCCTTTACTGAATAAGAAAACTTACAAAGAGAACCTATACAGGAAGACATAACCACTAATTCCTTAGAACTTTTACAAACAGTAAAGGAATTAAAATCTGAAATGGAATTTGTTAAAAAAGAAAATGAGAGGATTCTGAGAGCTTAGGAGGAGCTGAAATAAATCCCAACAGAAAGATTTCATGCTGAGGGAAGGGGTAAAAGAGCTGATTCGGAAGATATAAGTTACCAACATAAGTATAAAAAGGATAAACATACTAAAAATGAAAGCAGCTCATCTTCAGAAGTAGTTGGTGATCAACGTAATTTTCATTCCACTAGTGATAGTAGTGATGACCACCATTATACTAAAAAGACAAAATATAAACCTTATGAGGAAATTTATGGAGAGTTTAAAAAGATCAAACCACCAACATTCAATGGGGAAACTGAAAAGGGGGAGGAACCGAAATCCTGGTTATCCGGGATGAAGAAGTACTTCCAAATTTATAACTATTCTAACCAATTAAAGGCAAGAATGGCTATCTATAATCTATGAGGGAAAGTTGATATATGGTGGCAAGATTTAAAGAGAGTAAAAGGAATAAAAGAGAAGAACATCAATTGGAGTACCTTCAAGAAGTACTTTAAAAATAAATTATTATATGAACAATACTATGAAGAGAGAGCAAAAGAATTCTATGAGCTTAAATTAGGTACAATGACTATGAAAGATTAGGACAACAAGTTTTTAAGTCTGCTTAGGTATGTGCCATACCTTGTAGATGAGAAATCTAAGGTACAACTGTTCCTTAGCTGCTTACCTTATCACATAAAGGATATCATTGAATATGACAATCCAAAAAATCTGGAAGAAGCTATGAAGAAAGCCAATTTTTGTTATGAAGAGAACCGGAAAAAGGAGAGCATGGCGAATTGGAAGGCCAAAAAGAATAATAATAATTATGATCAAAAGAAGAAATAATTTGTGCCCAATTGAAATTCTAAAAATAATAAGGCCAGCAAATTTCCTAACAAGAACTTCCAAGGGAATAAGAATAATTCACCAAACAATCAGAATAATCCAAAGGGTAAAGAGTCTGCTAATAATCATGGTAATTACACAAAGAAATTTGAACGCAAAGAACCCATAAAGTGTTGGGAGTGTAATGGCCCGCATTATGCCTCAGTATGTCCTAATTGAAAAAATACTGTCAGTAATATCCATACAATACAAGAGGAGATTGCAGTTGGAGACTTAGCGAGGACTATGCCCAGGATTAATGTAGCCTTGGAGAATCGACCGATAGACTATCAAACTTCCATGGTGGAAGTAGAAGGTATGATAAACCAAACCCCTATAGCTATTTTAATTGATCCAGGAGCTAGTATAAGTTATATTTCACCTAAATTGGTAGAAAAATGTAAGTTGCATGTTGAAAAATTTGAAAGTTCTTGGTTGGTTCAGTTAGCCACTGGTGCAAAAAGGAAGGTAACTTGTTTTGTAAAGAAATGTGCAATAGTTATGGATTAATTTGAAACTTTTGTAAAGATTAATGTACTACCTCTTGGTTCTTATGACATACTAATCGGTATGGATTGGTTAGAGCAACATAGGGTGATTTTAAACTGTTATGATAAAACCTTTACTCGTATAAATAATGATGGAAAATCAATAAGTGTAAAGGGAATCTCTAGAAAAACAACCATAAGACAGATTTCTACTCTGCAACTTAAGAGAGCTGTTAGGAAAGGTTGTAAGGCTTATGCAGTAACAGTAACTAATGAGGAAAATCTAAATAATACAGATAAATTAAAACTTGAGGATATACCGGTTTTAAAAAGTATGTAGATGTATTTCTGGAAGAAATTCCGGGACTGCCTCCAAAAAGGGAACTAGATTTAACCATTGAGCTGGTACCGGGTGAAATACCCAACTCAAAGGCGCCTTATCGAATGAACATACTTGAACTTAATGAACTTAAATAACAATTAAAAGAACTTACTGACAAGAAGTATATTCGACCCAGTGTGTCTCCCTGGGGGGCACCTGTCATCTTTGTTAAGAAAAAGGACGGAACTCTGTGACTTTGCATAGATTACCGTCAGTTGAATAAGATGACTATTAAAGATAGATACCTATTGCCTCACATAGATGATCTGTTTGATCAACTACTAGGAGCTACGATGTTTTCAAAAATTGATTTAAGGTCTGGATATCACCAAGTTAGGATTAAAGATGAAGACATCTTTAAAACAACTTTTAGGACTCGATATGGCCATTACACATTTTTCGTCATGCCATTGGGGCTTACTAATGCCCCAGCTATTTTTATGTGTTTAATGAACAATGTGATGCATAAATATCTGGACAAGTTTGTGGTCGTGTTTATCGACGACATATGAATCTATTCAAAATCTGAAGAAGAACATAAGGAACATTTAAAAATTGTTTTGCAAGAGTTACGAGATCATCAACTCTTTGCAAAGTTTAGTAAATGTGACTTCTTTAAGGATAAAACCTAGTACTTAGGTCATGTGGTGACTAAGGAAGAAATTTCGGTGGATCCCGAAAAGATAAAGGCGATTGAAGATTGGCCGGTTCCACAAGATGTAACTGACGTTTGATCCTTCATGGAAATTACTGGTTATTATTGGAGGTTCATTGAAGGTTTTTTGAGAATCACAAATCCAATAAATTCTTTGCAGAAGAAGGGAAATAAATTTGATTGGAACCAGAAATGCGAGGATAGTTTTAAAAATTTAAAAACTTTATTAACCAGCGCACCTATTTTAAGAATAGCTGATCCAAATAAAGATTTTGTAGTGTGTACTAACGCCTGCAATGATGGTTTAGGTAGAGTATTGACTCAAGAAGGGCATGCTATTGCTTATGAGTCTAGAAAATTAAAAATTCATGAAAATAATTATGCAACTTATGATTTGGAATTAGCTACTGTTATATATGCTCTAAATATGTGGCATCATCATTTAATTGGAAGAACATTTATTCTAATGACCGATAATAAATGACTAAAATATCTTTTAGATTAGGATAATCTGAATGCTAGACAAGCTAGGTGGATAGCTTTTCTAAGTGAGTATGATTTCAAAATTCAGCACATTAAAGGGAAAGAAAATAAAGTTGCTGATGCATTAAGTAGAAATGAAAGGCTGAACTTTACAGTAGTTATCAGCACTTATACAACAGATATGGAAGAACAGCTTAAACCAGGGATAGAACATGATGAAATTTACCAAAATTTACAAGTAAAAACGAAAGAAAATCCAACAGAAAGCTTAAATAAAGGGTATAGTTTGAATGAAAAAGGATTTTTACTGTATAAAGACAGAATGTATGTACCTAATGTACCTAAAGTTAAGTTATTAATTTTAGATGAAATCCATGAAACTCCATACTCAGGCCATCCAGGTTATCAAAAGACTATAACTATGTTAATAAAAGAATATTTTTGGCCAAACCTGAAGACTAAATTAGCAGAATATATCGCTAGGTGTTTTGAATGTCAGTAGGTAAAAAATGAACAACAACACCCAGCTGGATTACTTCAACCATTGCGCATTCCTAGCTGGAAATGAGAGATAATTAGTCTAGATTTTGTTACTGGACTGCCTAAAAATCAGAATTTAAATGATTCTATAATGGTAGTAGTTAACAAATTGAGTAAAGAAGCCCACTTTATACCTGTTAAAACTACGTATAAAGCTGCAAACATAGCTGATATATTTCTAAAGAAAATTTTCCCACTGCATGGGATACCAAAAGTTATAATCTCAGATAGAGACCCTAAATTTACAGGTAACTTTTGAAAATCTTTGTTTAAAGAATTAAATGCTACACTAAACTTTAGTACTTTGTTCCATCCTCAAATTGATGGACAAACTGAAAGAGTAAACCAAGTACTAGAAGATTTACTAAGAATGTATGTAAAGGATCAGTCAGGTAAATGGGAGGATGATTTGCATTTGGTAGAATTTGCTTATAATAATAATTATCAAGCATCAGCCAGATTTAGTCCTTTCAAAATATTGTATGGAAGGAAGTGTAACACTCCTTTCTCTTGGAGTAATACGGTGGACAGATTAGTATTAGATCCTGAACTATTGAAAGAAATGGAAGAAATTGTAAAGCAGGTACAAGGTAATTTGAAAATTGCGCAAGATTGACAGAAAAATCAAGCAGACCTTAAAAGAGCTCCAAAAAAGTTTCAGGTAGGTGAACATGTGTTCATCAAGGTGATACCCAAAAAGAGCTCTCTGAGGTTGGGTAGTTGTGCCAAACTAGCACCTCGTTACTGTGGTCCATTTGAAATATTGTACAGGATTAGACAGGTAGCTTATCAATTAGCATTACCACCTAATTTAAGAGTTCATAATGTTTTTCACATTTCTATATTAAAGAAATATGTTCATGATGCTGCTCATGTTGTTAACTGGAATGATGTATAGGTGGAACCAGAAGGAGATTTTCTGGTGGAACCAGACTGTATCCTCAAGTGGAGGGAGATCACACTTCGGAACCGCACCATTGGTTAGGTGAAGGTGCAATGGAAGCACCTTAGTCCAGAGGAAGCCACCTGGGAATTAGAAAGTAATATGCGGGATGCATATCCAATTCTGTTCCAGGGGAATTCTGAGCACGAAGAATATATAACATCGAGGACGATGTTATAATTTAAGGGGGTGTGTATGTCACATGCCCCAATTTTGCAAAAACAATTTTATATTATTCGAGGAACAATATGTTAAATTTTATGCTAAGTTGTAATTGATGACCCAGTGGGGTGAAGGATATTTTATGTAAATTCTGAATATTTTATTATAAATAAATAAATGAGGAGACAACAGCTTAGGAGAGCTGTTAAAAGAGTGTTTATTGGTCAAATTGGTAGAGGAGACTGGGTGGAGAGAAAACTGACATGTGGCAGCATCCTAAAACCACTTCCAACTGTTTTCGGTGGAAACCTCCCTACATTTGTGGTCATGATTTCCCAAGAAATTTGAATCAGAGCAGGTGGCTCAATTAATGAAAATTGACCCAAAAGACCTAGGCAATATTTATAAAAATATCCATTGAAGAGAGGTGAGGCTGCTCATTCTAGAGAAGTGATCATTCAGGTTGAATGAATGTACTTTAGAGAAATTCAATGGAAGGGAAATTTGGAAAGTGTTTGAGGGGATAACTACTGATTGATCTTGTGCACCTTTTAAGCTGAAGATTATACTGCTGAGAGCAGAGTGTTTTACTGAGGTACTAACTAGGGTTCTACTGTTTGTATTCTCCACCAGTTCTCAGCCAAGAAGACCAGGAACAAGCTTGGGGGTCCTGAGGAAGCGTTGTTTGGGTGCTCTCTAGGAGATTGGTAGGGAGGAACGACCTCCTAAAGCTGTTGTCGTCTGTCCTCAACAGGTTCTATATTATTTTATTTTACTATGTTAGTTAAATAAATCTTAGTTTAACTGCTATATGAATGTTAACAGTTCAGTTCGTGAAATGTTAGATTAGTATTCTTATTAGATTGTTATAGAAATGAAATTAATTTAGAGAATAATGTGTTAGAATGAAAATAAATTTCTAAACTGTGTTTTTCCACACCTAGAAACCAGGTCGTACTCTAGCACAGATAGAATTCTTTAAGTAGATAAGAGAATGCAAATAGTAGGTAGGATTGTGTAACTGTAAATAGCAGAGTAAAGTTATTTCAATGTTTAAAACATTATGAAGGAAAAACAGTGTTATGATTTATTTATGTTTACTGTTTTTACTTAGCATAACTAAATAAAAATGAAGAAAAGAAACAATAAACTACATTAGAGTTACAGTAATAGTATCTTGATAAAATAGAATCTTATAGAATATAATAGCTAAGTTTATAAACAAGTTAATAACCACACAGTTTATCTATTAAATCTATTAACTAAAATCTTAAACTATTACTTAACATAAACTCGAATTAGGGTTATGTTTACAAATCCTTTATTTATGAAAGGTAAACAGAGTTACAGAGTTAATGTTTTAATCCTTACGGAGCTTTGAATCATTTCTAAGTTATAGAACAATAAATAAATACAAATGTAAATGTAAACAATAAATAGAATAAAACTAAGAATTCAGGAAATAATTATATTTACCAGACAAGCTTATAACCCGTGCAAGAAACCTGAGGGTGGAAACCCTAGATTTTCTTTTATTTTTTTGTAAATTAATTTATAACAATTTTAAATGTATAACATTGATAACTGAGTAAACAAATTAAACTAGAAGCCTATAAGTTATGCGTTAGACTGATTACAGTCTTATCTCAAAAACTTATAATATATTTATAACTTTTATTTTTAAAATACTTCATAAACATGCTAAATAAACATCAATACACATGTACAAGTGAAATAGAAGCAAACAAGAAACTGTGCTCAATTAATAATTAATTTAAGAATACACTTATTTAAGGGTTTCAATTCCAGTAAACCCTAACAATTATTTACTTACTCATAAGAGTAAAATTTATAAAATTTACATTAAGACTATTCCATAGTCTTTATATTAATATTATTTATCTATAAACGTAGCATAAATAGTAAATTACTTCATTGTCAGTAGGAGGAGGAAATAAAAACCTATTTTACAATAACATTAATTACAAGTGAATGAAATCATAACAATCGTGAGAGAGAGCTCAAGATAAATAAAATCTTTATTTAAAAAACCAACTGTAATACATTGTCAAGCCATAAGGATAAATCCTAACTTAAAAACCAAATACATGTCATGGCTCGAAGGCTGGTTTTACCCAGCATAATAGCAAGGGTTTGCACATAAAACTAGAAAGAACATTACATTAAAAACTCTTAACTATTGAGAAACTGAAACATGCTTCCAACACTGTAATTTCTCCTTCACAACTCTCATTGCAAGTAGGGTAAAACCCAGTTTGAAAAACAGGGATTACCGGTTGGGGCCACAAATTCCACAGAGGTCGGCCATTGTTTTCCTTTTCACTGAAGTGTAGAGCAGTCGAGGGTTCCTGCAACAAGCACATGACTAAGCTTTAGCACAAAGTTCATCTTTGAAACTTAAAACCCTAACTGTGTTAAATAACTTAATAAAGATTTTGCATAATGAACTTTAAGTTGTCTTTACCTGTCAGAGAGGAGAAATCGAGCAACGAGGAAGCTGTCACTAGCCTGTGCATTTTACACAGAGGAGTATTTAAAATCTACGGTGACCCTGAAGGGAAAGAAGTGTCCACAAGCTTAAGTTTAACAAGCCATGACGAGCCACAAGAAAACTGGACTGAAACTTTGGACAGGCCGAGAGCCAACACACAAACAATAACCACTCGTGGAGTAAGGTTTAGTAGCTCAACGGTTTGCAAGCAAAGAGTGAGTATTGAAACCTCACAAAAACATACAGGAACCACGGGGTAAGCAAGACAAAGAAACAACCTCTAATGGCTACCAAGATAGTCACACAGAGCAGCCCGCAGGCCAGTGAAACCTCCAGAGACAAATGACAAGAGAATAGGGTTTCCAGCCCTTAAAAGTCACCAATTCATGGTGGTGAGCAATCCATGTGCCTTCAAATTTTTCAACCACGCATGGGTTTGGTCTATAGTCGTTTGTGTTTCCAATCAGCCAATTATTATTACAATGATATACAAACGAACTATGCACATGACTATGGAGTGTGTTTATATATTTATTCACCAATGATAATATAAAAAATATATCCTTGTAATCAATAGTTTCGAGGATTGTGATTTTGGTTAACAATTATTTCATAACGTCGACCTTGGAATGGAGAGGCAATAACCTTGCCTTTGGAGCAATCCTAAAGTTTACATTATAATAAACATTCTTTTCCAATTAATAATTTGTGAGTTCACATTGCAAAACGATGATAATATATTTATATATTATTTAAAACACAAACCTTATCAATTGCAAATGATGGTTTAAAGATTAGTTACTTTTTCCAATAACTAACATACATCGGTCGACTATGGAGGCAAGGTGTTTAAATCTTAACAAATAAATAATCACGAGGAATGACCATATTATAAGATTTTACAAATAGTGTTTTATATGCTAAACTAGCCAATGATAATAATGATGAATACTATCATTATTTACAATGACAATTTTTGCTTGTATGTGGTTATTTGGTTCTAGAATAGTATGGGAACCTTGGTTATAATGTTTCATTTGATTTATACCTTAGAATAGAAGTTCTAGGTAATGTAATCTACCATAGTAGATATTATCAAATTACAACTTATTATCAGTAAGGCAACATAATAGTAATAGTTTTATTATGGAGTAGAACATGCACATGGTTTGTATTTATAGGATTAACACTGATAAAGTAGTTACCTATGGTTTAGACTTTGTAAAAGTATTGGTAGGTAGTATTCCATCTTAAGACGATGTGTCTAGACTACAAGAACCAAATTTATAATGTCATGGACACTTCCAAGTAGAATATTTCTATAGGATGCATGTAACAGTTATATTAGAAATCTTTACTAACGAGATTGATAGGAACACTTTCTTGAATAAGAGACAACACTTTTAAACATAACATTAGTGTTATAAGCATGTTAAAATAGAAATAAATGTATTACGAAGAACATGCGCGCTAATCTCACAGTAAATATCTTTGTTTCGCTAAGTATGATAAAAATAACGATCTACTATCTAAAGTTGAATATTGTCTTAGAAACAAAAACTATAGAAGACAATTACTTTACCTCATCATAGCTTGCTTGTGAATAATAAGTTTATTTACTAGTATTTTAACATGCAGCATATATATTTCTTGCTACTTTATGAATTAAACTTCTACTTGATAGATCGTTACCTGTTAAACCTGTAAGAACCAACAATACATCTGCGTTAGCATAAATGCTAAGTAAGCCCAAGTTTTCAAAGATAGATTTTACCTACTTCGCAAAAAGTAAACTTATTAGTAAAACTGAAAGAAATATGAATGCAGTTCAATCTTATATACATTACGAAAATGAAAGTTGTATTAGTTATCGTAATATGAAACTAATTAATACTAAACGTTAGACTATTTCATTTTCCGCTAACCGCTAGGAGTTAGTAAACCGTTGTATTCAACATTTTATGTTAATTTTTATGAAATTTTGGGGTTATGACATATGGTATCAGAGCACAAGGTTCAAGCACTAGGCCTTGATGAAGCTCAACTTGCTTTTATGAAACAATGTATTAAATCATTTTGCTGATGTTGTTTTCTTTTAATGTTATTCAACAGAGAAATTTGTTTCTGAGTTTAACAACAGGTATGGAAAGACTGGAGGAATATGCGGAAGAGGAATCTCCCTTTACTAAACAAGAAAACTTACAAAGAGATCCTATATAGGAAGACATAACCACTAATTCGTCAGAACTTTTACAAACAGTAAAAGAATTAAAATCTGAAATGGAATCTGTTAAAAAGGAAAATGAGAGGATTCTGATAGCTCAGGAGGAGCTGAATCAAAGCCCAACATAAATATTCCATGCTGAGGGAAGGGGTAAAAGAGCCGATTCAGAAGATATAAGTTACCAACATAAGTATAAAAAGGCTAAACAGAGTAAAAATGAAAGCAACTCATTTTCAGAAGTATTTGGTGATCAATGTAATTTTTATTCCACTAGTGATAGTAGTGATGATCGCCATTATACTAAAAAGAAAAAATATAAACCTTATGAGGAAATTTCTGGAGAGTTTAAAAAGATCAAACCACCAACATTCAATGGGGAAACTAAAAAGGGGGAGGAAGCAGAATCCTGGTTATCTGGGATGAAGAAGTACTTCCAGATTTATAAGTATTCTAACCAATTAAAGGCTAAAATGACTATCTATAATCTATCAGGGAAAGCTGATATATGGTGGCAAGATTTGAAGAGAGTGAAAGGAATAAAGAGAAGAACATAAATTGGAATACCTTCAAGAAGTACTTTAAAAAGAAATTCTTATTTGAACAGTACTATGAAGAGAGAGCAAAAGAATTCTATGAGCTTAAATTAGTTACAATGACTATGAAATATTTGAACAGCAAGTTTTTAAGTCTGCTTAGGTATGTGCCATACCTTGTAGATAAGAAACCGAAGGTACAATGGTTCCTCAGGTACTTAACTTATCACATAAAGGATAGGATTGAATATGACAATCCAAAAACTCTAGAAGAAGCTACGAGGAAAGCCAATTTCTGTTATGAAGAGAACCGGAAAAATGAGAGCATGGCCAATTGGAAGGCCAAAAAGAATAATAATAATTATGATCAAAAGAAGAAATAATTTGTGCCCAATCGAAATTCTAAAAATAATAAGGCCATAAAATTTCCTAACAAGAACTCCCAAGGGAATAAGAAGAATTCACTAAACAATTAGAATAATCCAAAGGGTAAAGAGTCTGCTAATAATCATGGTAATTACACAAAGAACCCATAAAGTGCTAGGAGTGTAATGGCCCACATTATGCCTCAGTATGTCCTAATCGGAAAAAGACTGTCAGTAATATCCATACAATACAAGAGGATATGACTATTGGAGACTTAGCAAGGACTATGCCTAGGATCAATGCAGCCTTGGAGAATTGACAGGCAGACTATCAAACTTCCATGGTGGAAGTTGAAGGTAAGATAAACCAAACCCTTATAGCTATTTTAATTGATTCAGGAGCTAGTATAAGTTATATTTCACCTAAATTGGTAGAAAAATGTAAGCTACCTATTGGAAAATTTGAAAGTTCTTGGTTGGTTCAGTTAGCCACTAGTGCAAAAAGGAAGGTAACTTGTTTTGTAAAGAAATGTGCAGTAGTTATGGATCAATTTGAAACTTTTGTAAAGCTTAATATACTACCTCTTGGTTCTTATGACATACTAATCGGTATGGATTGGTTAGAGCAACATAGGGTGATTTTAAACTGTTATGATAAAACCTTGTATAAATAATGATGGAAAATCAATAAGTGTAAAGAGAATCCCTAGAAAAACAACCATAAGGCAGATTTATGCTCTGTAACTTAAGAGAGTTGTTAGGAAAGGTTGTAAGGCTTATGCAGTAATAGTAACTAATGAGGAAAATCTAAATAATACAAATAAATTAAAACTGGAGGATATACCAGTTTTAAAAAAGTATGCAGATGTATTTCCAGAAGAAATTCCAGGACTGCCTCTGAAAAGGGAACTAGATTTTATCATTGAGCTGGTACCGAGTGCAGTACCCAGCTCAAAGTCCCCTTATCGGATGAACATACTTGAAATTAATGAATTTAAATCACAATTAAAAGAACTTATTGACAAGAAGTATATTCGACCCAGTGTGTCTCCCTAGGGGGCACCTGTCATCTTCGTTAAGAAAAAGGACAGAACTCTGTGACTTTGCATAGATTACCGTCAGTTGAATAAGATGACTATTAAAAATGGATACCCGTTGCCTCGCATAGATGATCTGTTTGATCAACTATGAGGAGCTACGGTGTTTTCAAAAATTGATTTAAGGTCTAGATATCTTCAATTTAGGATTAAAGATGAAGACATCTTTAAAACATCTTTTAGGACTCGATATGGCCATTACGAGTTTGTCATCATGCCATTCGGGCTTACTAATGCCCCCACTATTTTTATGTGCTTAATGAACAATGTGATGCATAAATATCTGGACAAGTTTGTAGTCATGTTTATCGACGACATATTAATCTATTCGAAATCTGAAGAAGAACATAAGGAACATTTAAAAATTGTTTTGCAAGAGTTACGAGATCATCAACTCTTTGCAAAGTTTAGTAAATGCGACTTCTTTAAGGATAAAATCCAGTACTTAGGTCATGTGGTGACTAAGAAAGGAATTTCGGTGGATCCCGAAAAGATAAGGCGATTGAAGATTGGCTGGTTTCTAAAGATGTAACTGATGTTCGATCCTTCATGGGAATTACCAGAGGTTCATTGAAGGTTTTTCAAGAATCACAAATCTGATAACTTCTTTGCAGAAGAAGGAAAGAAATTTGATTGGAACCAGAAATGCGAGGATAGTTTTAAAAAGTTAAAAACTTTATTAACCAGCGCACCTATTTTAAGAATAGCTGATCCAAATAAAGATTTTGTAGTGTCTACTGATGCCTGCAATGATGGTTTAGGCAGAGTATTGACTCAAGAAAGGTATGCTATTGCTTATGAGCCTAGGAAATTAAAAATTCATGAAAATAATTATGCAACTTATGATTTGGAATTAGCTGCTGTTATACATGCTCTAAATATGTGGCATCATCATTTAATTGGAATAAAATTTATTCTAATGACCGATAATAAAGGACTAAAATATCTTTTAGATCAACCTAATCTGAATGCTAGACAGGCTAGGTGGCTAGCTTTTCTAAGTGAGTATGATTTCGAAATTCAGCACATTAAAGGGAAAGAAAATAAAGTTGCTAATTCATTAAGTAGAAATACAAGGCTGAACTTTAGAGCAGTTATCAACACTTATACAATAGATTTGGAAGAACAGCTTAAAGCAGGGATAGAACAGGATGAAATTTACCAGAATTTACAAGTAAAAACGAAAGAAAATCCAATAGAAAGCTTAAGTAAAGGGTACAATTTGAATGGAAAAGGATTTTTACTGTATAAAGATAGAATGGATGTACCTAATGTACCTAAAGTTAGGTTATTAATTTTAGATGAAATCCATAAAACTCCATACTTAGGCCATCCAGATTATCTGAAGACTATAACTATGTTAAGAAAAATATTTTTGGCCAAACATGAAGACTGAACTAGCATAATATATCACTAGGTGTTTTGAATGTCAGCAGGTAAAAACTGAACAGCAACACCCAGCTAGATTACTTCAACCATTGTCCGTTCCTAGTTGGAAATGGGAGATAATTAGTCTAGATTTTGTTACTAGACTGCCTAAAAATAAGAATTTAAATGATTCTATAATGGTAGTAGTTGAAAAATTGAGTAAAGCAGCCCACTTTATACCTGTTAAAACTACATATAAAGCTGCAAACATAGCTGATAAAGCAAATTTTCCGACTGCATGGGATACCGAAAGTTATAATCTCAGATAGAGACCCTAAATTTACAGGTAACTTTTGGAAATATCTGTTTAAACGATTAAATACTACACTAAACTTTAGTGCTTCATTCCATCCTCAAACTGATGGAAAAAATGAAAGAGTAAACCAAATACTAGAATATTTAATAAGAATGTATGTAAAGGATCAACCAGGTAAATGGGAGGGTTATTTGCATCTGGTAGAATTTGCTTATAATAATAATTATCAAACGTCAGCTAGATTTAGTCCTTTCAAAATCTTGTATGGAAGGAAGTGTAACACTCCTATATCTTGGAGTAATCCGGTGGACAGATTAGTATTAGGTCCTAAACTATTGAAAGAAATGGAATAAATTGTAAAGCAGGTACAAGGTAATCTGAAAATTGCGCAAGATCGACAGAAAAGTAAAGCAGACCTTAAAAGAACTTCAAAGGAGTTTCAGGTAGGTGAACATGTGTTCATCAAGGTGAGACCCAAAAAGAGCTCTCTGAGGTTGGGTAGTTGTGCCAAACTAGCACCTCGTTACTGTGGTCCATTTGAAATACTATCCAGGATTGGACAGGTAGCTTATCAATTAGCATTACCACCGAATTTAAGAGTTCATAATGTTTTTCACATTTCTGTATTAAAGAAATATGATAATGATGCTACTCATATTGTTAACTGGAATATGTATTAAAGAAATATGTTTTGCTTGTATGTGGTTAATTGGTTCTAGCATAGTATGGGAACCTTGGTTATAATGTTTCACTTGAGTTATACCTTAGATTAGAAGTTCTGGGTAATTTAATCTACCATAGTAGATATTATCAAATTACAACTTATTATTCGTAAGGCAACATAATAATAATAGTTTTATTATGGAGTAGAACATGCACATGGTTTGTATTTATAGGATTAACACTGATAAAGTAGTTACCTATGGTTTAGACTTTGTAAAAGTATTGGTAGGTAGTATTGCATCTTAAGACGATGTGTCTAGACTACAAGAACTAAATTTATAATGTCATGGACACTTCTAGGTAGAATATTTCTATAGGATGCATGTAACAGTTATATTAGAAATCTTTACTAACGAGATTGATAGGAACACTTTCTTGAATAAGAGACATCACTTTTAAACATAACATTAGTGTTATAAGCATGTTAGAATAGAAATAAATGTATTATGAATAACATGACTTCTAAGCTCACAAAAAATATCTTTGTTTCGATAAGTATGATAAAAATAACGATCTTATATCTAAAGTTGAATACTGTCTTAGAAACAAAAACTATAGAGGACAATTACTTTACCTCATTAGAGCTTGCTTGTAAAT
Organism: Pseudotsuga menziesii; assembly: GCA_001517045.1. Lineage (NCBI taxonomy): Eukaryota > Viridiplantae > Streptophyta > Pinopsida > Pinales > Pinaceae > Pseudotsuga > Pseudotsuga menziesii. The sequence continues at coordinate 884,901 of LPNX011160446.1, read as the reverse complement.
AATCAGTTTATTTACTAGTATTTTAACATGCAACATATATATTTCTTTCTAGTTTATGAATTAAACTTCTACTTGATCGATCGTTACTTGTTCAATCTGTAAGAACCAACAATACATCTGTGTTAGCATAAATGCTAAGTAAGCCCAAGTTTTCAAAGATAGATTTCACATACTTGGCAAAAAGTAAACTTATTAGTAAAACTGAAAGAAATCTGAATGCAAGTCAATCTTATATACAGTACGAAAATGAAAGATGTATTAGTTATCATAATATGAAACTGATTAATACTAAACGTTAGATTGTTTCATTTTCCGCTAACCGCTAGGAGTTAGTAAACTGTGTATTCAACATTTTATGTTATCTTAAAATTTTTAAATTTTTATGAAATTTTGGGGTTATGACAGAATTTCTTATATAGCATTGGAACTTGTGTACCCAATCACTAACCATGGATGTGGGATTAATATTTTTGAAGCTTTTTTATTATTTCCTTCAAAAAAACCCACTTAGTTTTTTAGGCATTTTACTTGAATTTCCAGCGTTTGAGGACAATTAATACATATGACATGTATTCTTTCCACTCTAGGAGTTGTGGTATTAGTTTTCGTCCCTTAATTAGTCATGATCTTGAATTACTTAGAGAAACCTTTGTCTTCACATACTTCTTCCTTTGTGGAAGTAGTGGTCCTATGAGATATCAAAGCTCTCAATTTGTTCCAAATTATGGTCTTCATGTTGCAGGAGAAAAGAATATATGTTTTCAGACCATCATCTTCAAGGGTGTTAATTTTATTGTTAACAGTCATCCTCATTCTACATGGATTCTTTCCAATAATCATGAGAAGCAACCTCTTAAGAGGAAGTTGGTTCAAGGTTAGCAGATAAATTTGAATCACAATCATATGAGACATCCATTTCATCACCCGAGAATGACATATCTGCAACTCCATCTTCTTGTGTAGTTGAAATTATTATTCTTGTATTTCCAAATTCATATGGATGGACACTTTCATGTGTGTTTGTGTCCCATTTCAGAATTCTCTGTGATGGCCTAGGTTGATCAATAGGTGGTGCTTCATTTTCTTCAAGATTGAGTCTTCCAACTCTTTCAATTGCCTCATCCAATTGAACCTCCTGTTTAGGTGAAGTGGTAGGAACTTCTTCTAGATGTGTTTATTCATGAGGAGGTCTTGATGCTTCAAGCATAAATTCTAGAGATTGATCCAATATAGGTATCCCCCCTTCAATATGTGGAATTTCATTATCAACTTCATAATGTCTTTCATGGACAAATTTTTCTATACGATCAAGCTATTTTTCAATAGACTCGTCATTTTTATTCATTTCAAGAAAAATAACATATACCGAAAGAATAAAATTATTTTTTATCTCATCATTAATATAATATGCCTTGGAGGTGTGTTAATACCCCAATAAAATGCATTTTCGACTTCAATAACCAAGCTTATGTCTTTGTTCCTTTGGTATAAAGGCATAGAAGGTGGAACCAAAAAACATGATATGTCTCACTAAAGGGATGTGGCCATACCACATTTCATGTAGAGTCTTGTTTTCAAGAGCATGATTTGGACTTCTATTTCTCAAATATACTACACATAGCATTGCATCACCCTAAACAGTAGTTTGAAATTCTTTAAAAACAACATGGAGAGTACCATATTCATGATGATTCTATTCATTCTTTCTTCTAGAGCATTTTGTTAAGGGTTTTAAGGAAACATAGTTTGGTCCACAATCCCATGTTGATGAAGATAGTCTTCAAAACAATTAGAAGTGTATTCTTTTCCATTATCAATATGAAGTGTGCCAATATGAGATTGTGATTCGTTTTCTATCCATGCATGCAAAATTTGGAAAGTTTGAAATGCTTCATATTTTTTATTTAACAAGTATACCCAACACATCTGTTGTATTCATCAACAAAGGTTGTTATATATTTATTACCATTGGCATAAGGAACATGCATGGGGCTAGACAAGTCTAAGTGAAACATATCTAACTTTCTACATGCTCTGAATTTTGACTCATGAAATGGCTTCTTACTATGTTTGCCTAGTATGCATGCAACACATTTGTGCACATTCTTAGGAATGGTAGGAAAACCAAAAACACCTTTATTTTTCAACAACTGAATACTGTTGTAGTTTAAATTTCCATATCAAGCATTCCATAAAATACTATATGAAAGAGTTCCTTCTTCATGCTGAGAGAGGAAGGAAAAGTTATGAACTCTTGTAGATGATCCTTTAAACTTCAACATATTTCCATGTTCATATCTGGTCATGATGGCCTGGTTTCCAGAGGAATTCCTTATCTCTACTATTCCTTCAAACATGTGGTTGTAATTCCCTTGTTAATGTCAAATATACACCAAGGATAAAATGATTCTTTGTAACTCTCGAAGATAGAGTACATTATGTAACGAAAAGTTAGGGAATCCATGTCATTTGAGCCTGATGGAATCAATTCCTTTTGGTTTGAGGCTATATTTGTCTACAAAATACACTATGTGTTGGATGCAGTTTGTCAGATCTAGGTTTCAACCTATACGACCAACAAAAAATCCATAGGCATCAACATTTTTATACTATGCAACCAGAGTAACGTCTCACCCGAGATGCATGTAGGAAATTACACAAAGACTTGAATTAGGGTTTCCTATGAATGAATGGATTCTTCCTAAATTGGGAACCAACAAGACCCCAACACTAATATTTGGTTTTTTTTGAGCCACATGGCTCACAGTTCCAACGCTACCACTGAAGGTAGGCATGTGCGCAGATCAATGAAAAAATTCTAGAAACTGCGACTGATAGGATCGAACTCTATGTAATATATTGAGATGACTAGAGAATAACTGCACATCTTCCTTATTGGTATTCCCTACCTTTGGGTTTATCCTTTATGCAAGGGAATAAACTTAGTTGTTTTGGTGTGGATTTCTACTAGGATGCCAAAGTGTTTCTATGCCTATTCTTGCACCTAGATATCAATGCTAGTGATCGATTGCTACTATGCTATTCTCTTTGAAATATTCTTGGTCATGTTGGTAAGTTCTTCCATTGATTCCTTCCTTGTTAATATCGACAATTGCATCAGACTTTGTTTCTTTGCACAAACTTGAGCTTCACGTTTCCAAATATGCTTGTCTATTTACTAGAGATTAGGTACATTCTACATATGGTTCCAAATATTAAAACTATAGTCAACAGCCCCTCCCATATATGTCACTCTTTGCTTCATTTTTTCTAGAGCCCGCACGACTAATTCAACTTGTTGGGACAAATTCAATTCCTCGAAAGAAGGTCGTCATTTCAATTGCACTTGTAGTTCTGTTCCTTCATGCTAGAGGACAAGGGTTGTATCTATGATGTGCGTAATTTTTTTCATGGGATGCATCTGACTCGCAACTAAATAAATAGAAGAAAACAATGAAATGTATGCCTTTTCTACCTTTTCTTCTAGCAGGTGTCGTGCGTGCACCACTTCCCTATGCATATGTTTAAGACTGACATAGGAGTGTCCCAACCACACATGATGCTTTCTTAGCTCGACAAAAATCTATGTTACATACTGTTGCAAGTATGGTGTTAGGACCAAGTGTAGGTTTAAATCATTGTACAGGAGTGACTAGGTGTCAGAGGTAATTAGGGGATGAACCACTATGATAACTAGTGGATCCAGCTTCAAATTTTTGTGGAATGACTCGTCAACCTATTTTTGGAGTTCATGTACATGGACAAGGATGGTTTCTCCTAATTTTTGTGCCATCTTTGTTCCAGGCATGATATGAAGGACCATTTGTAGCTCATGGAGCTGGTCTCTGCTATACTTTTGGAGGACCTGCACCACACCCATATTTAACTGTAACTACTGAGTGATGCTTGGGATCGAATGAGTGACGACCTCTTGCGGTTGTTGTGGGATACTCTGTCGCCTTCATGCTTTCACTTATCGGTTAAATGTGGTTATTTCCTTGGTGGGTTTGACCTAGTGGAATCACCCTTAGGTCCTTTCTTTTTAATACTTACATCTTCCAGAATCTCTAGATCATAATTTGAAAGCATCTATAGATGTTGTGGCTGTTACAGGACTACATTCTTGAAATATTCCAGGGTGATGGAGAATGACAAGATGCCTTCATTTCTTAGCTTTGTACGCGATGAAATATCAAAAATTCTAGCAATCCACCTCAAATATGACCTTATCCTTGTATCGTTCCAATATGTGCTTCAAAATTGACATCCTAATATGCCACTTCTAAAATACAATATCTACATCAACCTAGAAATTGAGGGTCTTCTGGTAGTTGAAAATCAAAAACTTTTTCGCTTCAAAGTCTTCTAGAGTGGGGTGATCATAGTTTTGATGTGGTGGTGGCTACCATACCACCATCATAATCAACAATAGGACCTAGTTGTAGTGGAAATTAGTTCCATGGTCCTATGCATCCAAGCAATCTTGGAATAATTCCTATCGCAGGTAAGGTGCCCAATCTAATTGTTGACCCATGGTGGACTTCTCCAATACCATTATTACTCCTGTCGGGCACTAATTCTTTCAAAATTTGATCAATAGATTGCACACAGGGATCTACATCACAAATCAAACTCGATGCTCTGATATCATTGATATTATACATCCACACAACCATTGTCGAGTCTCGTTCTTCTTATATAACTCTTCTATAAAGGCATGGGTCATAACTTCTGGAAGATCCACACCTTTATGTGGAATCCTAAATACCAACCGAATCATCGTGTGAATGATATCATACTTCTTATAAAGTGAGAGGAACCCTCCTTAAAGGAATCTAAGGAGGAACCACATGCAGGCACTGATGGAATCACCCATCCCAAAGTGTGGGACTTCCATGAGGGCCATTATTCTTGATTGATGGAGAAACAGTTCCCAAGCTTGTAGTTCCACACTTTCTTGAGATTCCATAGTGCGTCTAACTTCTGTGTATATATCCACATCTAAATCAGGAAACTTTGTGTCATTAAGGATATTAAAATCAGAATATTTCAGAATGGGTACCTTTCCTATAAAATATCCATTAATCTCCACTTCTGATAGAATTGGTACCTCCAACAGTAGGTATTCCTTAGGGACTTTGGTATTTGTGTGGCCCTTATATTCCATTGGTGTAGTATCCTTGGTTGGGAACTTACACTCATAGTCAAACTAGCTCTCCTCATGTCTCAATGCAATCAATGCAACTAACTCTTTGACTCTTACATCAATATTCACTTACTCAACACACTGATGTCTCTTTCCTTGTTGTCAACTTGTCTTATAGCCAGGTGTGACATACATGATAACCTACAATGTCTACTCTCCCTCATCCGCACCTCTTATATTTAATGCTGGATGGGATGGAAAATATATGCAGGCTCACTTTTTCCTTGTGCACCCCTCACCTTGAATGCTCAATTAGAGACTAAATCTGAACAAGCTCTCTCTTCCTCTATGCATGACCACCTTCATTCATGTAGGATTCCTCTCTTTCTATGTGCCTTCATCTTCTTTAGTGCAAAAGATCTCTTTGGGATTGAAAACAAATATTCTCTGTCCTTTGTGCTGTAATATTTTTGAGTGATGGATGAATGATGTAGTTCCTCATTATGACACTATCCTTTACCAATCTTTCCAAATCAGGAAAAGACAATTGTGAATGACACAAATTTTGACTGAAAGGTGTGGTATGACTAGTGGAATGATGAATAACATATGGGTGCATGATGACTTGGTGATTGAGACTTAACAACTAGATATTTTAATGAATGGTGACATTATGGGTGTCGACAAAATAAATGGAAGATGGGTGAGCAGCGCATTAGTGACTAAATATGGGGTATTACACTGAACTAGCACCTTTTCTCATGACGAAATTGTTGACTTGGTTCTATTGAATTTCTAGTATTTAATACTGACTTTATTATACTCTTACCATTAAAACTAACACTTGACCCTCTCCTTTCATCCTATGCTAATTGGGATGGAACCAAACATCTGACATTCTAATTGAAAGTGAAACTACAAAGTGAATGCATTTCTATTTTTTTTCACAGTGATTTGACTTACAGGTATTCTTTCCTCCATGGGACATAAGATGTATTCAAGTAACTTCCATTGAAAAGGATTTTCATAATATGTCTTTCCAAGGTGGATAAATTTGTTGTGTCTACATCAGTGATGAACATGATCCTAAATATACCCAACCACCTCATTCTAAGCTTTCCTAGGTTCTTCAAAAACTTATAGTCATACATAAGTACCAATGCACCGGGTTCCAGGGTCTTGCTCTTGATATTTTTTTCATGTGAGCATTTTTATCGTTGCTTCTCAATGGCCTAGTGGAACCATGCAATGAACCAATATTCTTCTAATTCCATCAACTCCTCCAATATGTTGGACTATTGGACAATACTAAGAGGGAGGGGGGGTGAATCAATATTGATAACTTTTAATAATATAAACCACTTTTAAGTTATCTATTAACACATAAGATCAAACTAAATATACAGAACACAAATTTATTATGGAATCCCAATTGGGTAAACCACCAATACTTCCTATTACTGAAAATTTGTATTTACAAATAGTTTATACTTGCTACTAAAGACAAGGATAGTACTACGCCCTATTTATGAGTAACTACTGGAAGGAGGCTACGAACTCCTGGTTTTATTAGCTGCTACTGAAAGGATGCTACTAAACCCTATTTACTAGCTACTAATGGAAGGAGGATATGATCCCATGGTTTTACAGCTGCTACTGAAAGGATTCTACTATACCCTATTTACCAGCTACTACTGGAAGGAGGCTACGATCCCCTAGCAATCCCGTGGTTTTCCCTAGTGCCACCCTACCGCCCTGCTATATTTTATTTGATTTCCAGATCTTCTTTATGTTATTTGCCACTAGTTTTCTTTGGTGTCTTTTTGCTGCAACTACTGCATGGATCTGGATCACAGTGAGATTTTTCTTCTCATTCAAACTTCTATTTAAATACCATCAACATATATTTCTGGCATCATACGCTTTCAACAAACACAACCTTTCAATATGGAACATGTATTTTCAACAAACAAGCCCTTTCATTAGCTTACTTTGTTTAACTTTTATCATTCACACCTTTTATAACTAAACTAATTAATTCTGTTTATAACTCACTCATTTAAATTAAACAATCATGCATTTTTATTTTAATTATTCTTTCTGTACATTATTTCCTCTATTTTAATCAATCCCGCTGTATTTTTTTTAATTAAATTTGAGTAGCGTTCGATTTTTATATTTTTGATTTTTAATTCCTATAGATCACTTTTTTATTTCAGCAAAAGAACATTTTGCTTTTTTATTTTATTTAGTGAAAAAATCTGAGTTGACTCGAATGGTGTCCCAATATCTCTGATCATTTTGACGCTCACTCGCGAGTCACCTCCAACGATCTCGTCCAATATATCTAATGGAATCAACTCCTTAATTTTCTCCCCCTTTGACATTAATGACAAAGGATTTCTTCTGACAGCTCCCCTTGTCAATATATCTCCCCCTGACATGCTTCCTTTTCTTCTTTCTGACAATTGCCCTTGCCAACATGTCTCTTCCGTTTGTTGACTGGACTTGGTACTAATCATTGCTTGAAGAATGATAGTCTTAGTTAGCATCCTTATTTTCCTTCTTGCGGCCAGTCTTTGAATGATAACCTAAGTGATAAATTCATAGACTCCCCATATCACTATGCTTCCTTTTGCTTCATTATTGAGTCTCTCTTAGTCTACTTCTAACCAATTTTATGCACCTTTTCTCTATGTCAACCATGCAACAGCCTTTATCATTTCACACTGATCATCTCTTGTTTTTTAGGAAGATAGTGTTATCTATATAGTTATTTTTTCATTTTTATCTTAGGATTTCATTTTATTTTTCTTAGTGTTTTCATTTGGGGTCATAATCCTTGTTTTACCCTACCTTTTTTATTATGGAAATTTATCCTAGTTTTTACCCTAGTTTTCTTTTATAATTTTTTGCTATGTTTTCTTTTAAACCATAATAAGGCTCAAATCATTTATCTTTGAAAGGTTATTGGGTTGTATTAAAGCAAGGAATATTATGAAATTAAGCATAACCTTTGTTAGAAACTGGCAGCATACATTAAAATGAAATCATTGCAATGCTTCCAGTTGGCTTGATTCACGATATCAAATTAAAGCTTCTGTTAATATAATGATGGAGTGAATGCACATGGCAAGGATTGTACATAGGTGGAAAAGGTATGTACTATGGTTTAATACACTATGATTATCCTTTGAATGCATATCCAAATAATGCATGAACCATTTGATCGTGGCATTCTCCAGGCTCTTGCAAATGTTTGTATAATTTCAAGGAATTGATATTATTAAACATGGTGGATAGAAATTATTAATGTTGATGTGAACCTTAAGGTCTTATCATTCATCACATTGACTTGTTTTACTCTGCCTTAGATTGTATTGTGTGAAATGGACAAAATGCAAAAGGTAGCAATGGATGAAAATGCAGACAGTATGATGAAGAGGAAGCTAAGAGGTTTAATTTGCAAACTTGAACCAGATAATACACAGTGGATAATGCAATTTCCAAGATAGGCTTAGTTAATGAGAAATGCTAGTTGGTTTCCTTTTTGTGAGAGATTGTAGGGTTATAAAATGCAAGTGGCTCAGGACTTCATAAAAAATTACAGAGATGGGGTTGTTGATTTCAAGAATTTAAGGGTTACAGTGGATGAAGAGTCTATTGCAGAAGCAATCGGTGTTCCAGCGCAAGGAGAAAAGTGGTTCAAACAACAAGATTTTTAGGGCAATTATGGTGAATTCTTGTTTCCAGGGTTTGAGAAATTGAGTTGGAAAAATGGTATTCACGTAAGTAAAATAAAACCTAATTGGCAAATTCCATTGGAAATGGTTCAGAATTACATAACATGTGAAGGTCACTATGACAGAATCCTCAAGTGTCATTTAAGACTGTTAATGCATCTTAATGGGAGTTTAAAACTCAATCTTCCATTTTATTTGTTAAAAATCCTGCAAAAGATGGTCACATGGGTTTAAACCCATCCAAAACACACTGCTCGTTCTATCTATCACCAGGGTTTGATCAAGTTGATGTTGATTTCACATTTGAGTAAAGAGGGACGAAGTTGGAAGAGTTTTTTTGCTTGGATTAGGGTTTGAAAAGAAACTTAAAGAAAAAGGAAAAAGGGCAGAAAATTCATATAAAAAAGCATAGGATTTGAATCAACAAATAGAAAATAACGAAGAGAAGAGTAAACATATTGCAGAAGAAGGAAAATATTTCACAGAAGAACTAAAGCTAGTAAATAGCTTGTTTCCAGAAGCTTCAACTACATATGAAACAACAAGTAAGCAGGTAAAAAAAGATCCTAAAAACCCTGATACTTTGAGTATGGTTATAAAAAATGTAAATTCAAAGGAAGAAGAATGAATTCAGCTTTTAAATACAAAAGGTATTAGTTTAAATCCAAGGACTGGGCTAAGGAGTAGGATGGAGGTAGAAATGAAACTAATACATAATCCTACTTGCAGAAATGAAGATTTTGGAAAACTTGTTATTGTAAATGATTCATTCAGTGAGGAAAACATACATGTATCCAAGGAACGTTACTGTTCATAAAATGAAAACTTCATTGATCTTCAGGGTAATTTAGGATGTATACTTGAGAGGTTTTGCATGAACAAACAAGTCTATTCTGAAAATGGATCAGTTTCGAAGTCTATATAGGAAGATGAAGTTATTATGGATGAAAAGGAAACTGAGATAATCCCATAATTAAATCAGATGAAAAAGTGTTTGCAGACTTATAAGGAACATGCTAAGTTTTTGCAAAATATAAATGAGAAATTGATGACTGCAAATAAAAGATTACAGGAACACTTGGAGGAAAAAGAAACTAATTATCAAAAGCTGCGTTTAATATCCAAACATATCTTAAAGGAGAAGAGAGATATTTAGAAGCAATATGAGCACATGAACACCCATAGAAAAGAAGCGCAGAATCGAATGGAGGACAAGGATGATGAATATGCCAGGTTGCAGAAGAGATTCCAGGTTTTAAGTGATTTGATTGTTATAGCAGAAGCTTCTAAGAGTCTTTAGATGACAAAGACTTAGGATAGTTAGATCAAAAAGTAATTAGAACTTGACAGATAGACATTATTATTGTTAGGATATTTAGACACTTAGGAGTTAGTTAAGATCAACTTGTGTAATATATCCGTTAGGTAAAAGTGTGTTTCTTTAGTATGCATTAGTATGTATTTGTAAATATTCTAATCCAACGGTCATGATATGTTCTAGACATAGAGTGATCCGACGGTTCAACTTCTCTTAGATCATACCTACCATTGATCCTTGGCTTAACACCCGATTGGTGTATGATCTCTATTTAAAGAGCATAGAGGGTCCTTGGCTAGTTGATCGATTATGAGAAGCTCATGTAACTTTATTTATTTTGCATAATAAATTGCTCCAGGTATCTATTTGGCTGGGGCCATGGACTGTTTCCCTCTTGAGGGTTTTAACCATGTGACAAACATCGGTGTGTTGATCTGTGATCTATTTGTGTGAAGCGGTTGCTGAAGGTGTTCGGTATTTTGGGAGTACCCTATGTACCTGAACAATTATTTTACTTTGATTACACTTGTATTAAGTCCGATTTTGAAGATCCAAGACTTTTCTATTTTTGAAGAGTTCGATTCATGAAAATAGGATCTGATAATTGTTTCAAAAACTTGAAAGTTTTGTATATAATAATCAGCAGGTAGATGTAGAAAGGGGTTGGAATCATAGATGGGAATCAAGTTTTGGTTATGAACTGTAAGACATATACTCTTTTGCATCTTCAATACCGAACTTTACTTTGATATGATTATGATCATGAGCTTGTTCTACCTTTATTTATGAATTTCATTTTGTTATGATTTTATCCTGTGTATGGTCTTGTTAATCCATTACAAGATTCTTGTGATGAAGTGTAGTTATTTTTAAGTACCTAGTTGCAGAATCAGATTCATTTATTTGTAAATTCATGCTCGTAATACCCTCTGTTGTTGAACTTTGTATTTTATTATATTTCATGCAATTCTGTGATTATTATTTTATCTGATTTCCCAATACCTTTGATTACATACCATCCCTGTCTAAATTTGATTTTATTACGTTTGATTTATCTTTAAGATTTTTCTGAGCTTGAACTTCAGTAGTCTAGGTTCAACTTTAGGGATAACATCTTTTGGCGCCGTTGTCAGGGATGGAGAAATGAAATTACATCTTCCCTGGGTATTTGACATATTTATATATCTGATTTTGGAGGGTGAACAAGATTAGTGAGACCTATTATAGACTACATCAGTTACCAACAGAAAGTTACAGTGGCTTCAAAAAGGATAGGAACTAATATTGATAGGTTGGATTTGGGGAATAAAAATCAGAATAAACCTATACCTGAAGGAGAGAGAAATCAAAACCAATTCAAAAGACCTTTTGTGCCTAGATTTTTTCCAAGAGAAAGAAGAAATAATGATATTCAGAGGGAAAGAAGAGAAAATGAAGAGCAAAGAATTCAACCTCCATTTCAAAATAATCATGTGAGAGATGATGAATCATATGAGATAGATGAAGGGGAGTTAGAGGATTTGGAAGAACATGAACATAGTATTAGTCAATTTGATGATGATTCTTCTTCTCATTTTTTGACTAAAGCTGATTATCATTATGCTACAGTTTTGGATCATTATAAAGAAAATGATTATCAACAAGAAATGTCTATGCCTGAAATTTGTCAGGAGATTCCACAGAAATTATATGGTCTTAGATCAGGGGTAAAACATGCAACATAGGCTAAGAAGATTGTGAAAACTATTCCTGCTAAACAAAATCTTCCTCTAAATTAGAAACAGGTTGAAAAAGAGAAAAGAGATGAAGTGGTAGTTTTGGAGGAAGTTAATAAAGCTGTAGGTGGGTTTAATTTGGAACATGAACTTAATAAGATCAAGATCACTATTCCTTTAACAGAGTTGATACAAAAACAAGGCTTACCGAGCAGCAACTTTTAAAACTTTTAAAACTGCAGTAAATTTGGTTCCTTTTGATGAAGTTAATTTGCAAGATGAAAACCCTACCATCATTGTGGGTTCAAAAACGTTTGATCAGCCTGATGACAATTCAGAATATTCACCTCCTTTTTATGTGACTCTTACGGTTCATGAGAAATTATTACACAATTGTCTTCTTGATTCAGGAGCTTCACATAACCTCATGCCAAAAGAAGTCATGGAATATTTAGGGTTGAGTGTTACTAAACCATATCATGACTTATATGCATTTGAATCTAGGGCAGTGAAGTGTATTGGGGTTATTAAAGATCTTGTGGTGAATTTAACTCAAATACCTATGAAGAGTGTATTGATGGATATAGTTGTAGCAAATATTTCTCCTAAATTTGGTATGCTACTGTCTAGATCTTGGGAAAAAAGAGTGGGAGGAACTCGGCATATGGACCTTTCATATGCTACAATTCCAGTGTTTGGAAGAGAATTCAAAAGAATTTACAGAGAAGTACAGATGGAATATTTGGTAAGTGACAGTAAACACCCTAATAATCATCCAATTTATTCAATTGATGAGAACCTTGGTTCTTGTATGTTGCAATTAAGTGATGATGTTGAAGGAGTTTTACAAGTGCATAAAGATATTCCAGTTTAGACAAAGAAAGAAGAACCAGATGGTTTATGGCAAATGTATTTTGATGGTTCATCAAGTAAGGAAGGAGCAGGAGCAGGAGTGTTACTTATTTCAGCTGGAGGTGAGTGATGGCCTCCTATTTTGACTGTTCAGCACTATATTTTCTTGTTCAAAGTCTCATGAAATCAAGTAATAATCAGCTTTATCTAGTTATGTTTTGTGCTTGGTTATTCCTTTTGAAGAGCAACATTGCAAGGTGTTTTGGCAGGTGACTTTTTGATATTTTTCATTGTTTATTTGTCATTTTGTTTGGATTTAATTCATATAATAAAACTTTAGTTTTTATTTATTTAAAAGAGCGGTTAATTTATAAGTCTTCATTGTTTACGCAGTGGTCTTTTTGTCTCGACGCTCAAAGAATATATGTTGACTGAACCAGAGATTTGGGGGATTTTGTTGCCAGAGGAGATGTCTCGCTTGGTTTCAACTCGCTTCCCGGATGCATGTGCAGTTTCCTAGGTGTTGTTTTGTAGCTGTCCTTCGTTCAAGGAGTTGTTGCCCTCCATATTTAGCAGTGTATGGATTCCAGGGGATTCGAATCCAATCTTTTGGTTCATGTATGCATTATTGATCGGAATAGGGTAGATTTGTTAGGATGAGGTCGATCCTTGCTTAAAGGTCTATTCATTTTGTATTTCAAGTATAAAATGTGACTTTGAAACCCTACGTAGGGATATACAGGAGAGAAGACACTGTAAACTCTGTTTTTATTAATTGATTAAGCGTTTATCTTCTTAAGGCTTTAATTTCAAACTTGTAGGCGTTGAAGGTAGGGCCCACCTTCAACCCTAATCATCTGTGTATAAGTGTTTCTTTCACTGCTGTAAGTAAAGTCATATTGCATATTTTGACACTGTTTTTATGATGGTATGCTAATGGTTTTTATTTACTTGTGATTTGGAATGAGATTTATGCTTACATGAAACTAGTTGATGTCATTACAATATGCGTGATGAGTTTGAGTGTATTCAGTTTGGCCTGTAAGGATTAATCTAGCAGAGTAGTGAGAGTTGGATTTGGGTTTCATACTTCTTTTACTTCCAGAGTGATACGATTATTGGATGGTCACAACCTTCGTCTAGAATCCTTCAAGTTTATAGAGTCTACAAAGCTGTGGAGTATTTTAAAGGATTGGATTGTATTGTTTTTAAAAGTGTGAAAGAACTTGCAGTACTTATTGAATCCACAGAGGGTTTAGAGATCTTAGTTTATAGAGTTTCTAGGGTTTTCCAAACAACATTTCGAATTGGCTATATAGGGATTGGAGTTATGCTTTTGTTTACTTCATGACATTGAATGAAATTAAGGAAAAGAATCATAGTTCATTAATAGGTGACAGCATTGTTTCCTAGGGTTTGAGTATCAGTCTTGTAGGACATGCAAATGAAAGTGAAGAGTGTATTTTCTAAATAGTTCCAATATATTTTTGTGTGCATAGAACACATGTAGAGTGTATTTTTTGTTAAAAAGATAGATTTCATTTTAGTAATTGTTTGAATGATTTAGTGTTAAGAAGAGACATCATAAGATTCTTTAGGAGTGATGATTGCAGTCCCATATGTAATATTGGAAAGATATAAAACCATTAAGATTGATCCAGAGTATTCATTTTGTAGGCAAGTTTGAAATTAGGGTTTTCCTTCAACAAAGTATTTACTGACTTGGTTGCTTGTTTTGAAGAATAGATCGATAATTATCATAGCTTAAGGTTGTTGTAGATTACATTGGATTTGACAGTTTTGTAGATTGTAAGACAGGGATCAGCAAGCTGATTCCCTTTCCTTAGGTTAGACCTAATAACTCTTGGCATTGATTATTTAATAGAGTAGTAGTTCCATCAATTACATTTTGTTTCTTGTCTGTGAGTAAATCAAAATTACTTTAGTCATGAGCCTGAAACCAATTTGCCCTGCACATATGGTGTAGTGACTCAAAGTTTACGTGTCCTAGTTGACAATTAATTGGAGGTAAATTAAATAGAAATAATTTTACCCAACATTTTGGCATCGTTTCCAGGGATTTGCTCCAAGGTAAGCTGGTATCTTGCTCATTTTTTTCAGAGCATTTTTAGGCGTGACTAGTTGTTGCAAATTGGAAGAGAAGGGACGGTAAGACGAGAGGTAAGAACCTGCGCATCTGTTATAACAGGTTCCTTCAAACCCATCTATAGCTTAGGTATTTTGATTTATTTGATTAAAAGTTTTGTTATTTTTAGTAATTGTTTTGATGAGACCTAGAGATAGTAAGGGAAAATACATTAAAATTCATTCCGATCTTTTTAGAAACAAAACCCCACCCTTCACTAACCCTAGGGATAGGAATACTGGCAATGAGATAGAAAGCAACAACACTAAAAAATCAGTGGAATTAGGGACCAGACCAGAAGGAACTGAGGTTACACTCAGTGAACAGTTACACTCAGCAGAGGATCCACAGACCCAACAAGCTTCACCAACAAAGGAAGATTCCAATTTAGTTGACACAATGAACATAGAAAGAGTGAATTCCCTTCTCGGACATACTCAGAATTTGGTGGTTTCTCAAGTAGAATCTACCACAGATTTACCTTTTAACCTTCAATCTTGGCCTAGGACAGACCACTGGGATTTTATCCCATCCCCAAGAAGAGATAGGTTAGGTGTCAATTGGTTTAGGAATCTGTTGTGCCCCTACCCAACAGCCTGAAAAAAAATACAAATTTTATCAAACAAAATGAAATTTTGTTTGATGAAATATTTGAAGTCCTCATTTCAAAATTGTAGAATCTGGAGCTACTGAAATGATGAAATTCTGTGAGCTACTGAAATGGTGAAATTCAAGTTGTTTTTTTTATAACCTTGTCAACTATTGCTAATTGAAAAAATTACTATGTTAAATCATTATTTTTTCATGCTTTCTAACATAGCCTCACCATAAACCTTGTTTGAGCATTCAACAATTGGTATGTTAGTTTTTGTTTTTGCAAATTGGATAAGGTCCTAGAACATCAAAGGCTAAATGTTTTTATGTAGGAGTGCCTTATCCTAAGTTCATCCTTTGAACCTTGAATCATGTTTGATCTTACCATAAGTGTTTAGTCTCGATATGCTTCATGTTGTGACTTATATCCTTGCATATAAGGTTTGGGGTGGATTTGATGATTTATGTCGTGTCGAATGCTCACCATTTTCGAAGGTTAAGATCATTATACAGTAAGGTTGATATGTTAACGCTCAAGGTCCATCCCCTATGGTTGTTTCTACTCGCATCACCATTTGATCCACTAGATTGTAGATTGATATGGTATCATTACACTCGTACATAACTCTGTAAATAACATTCAATTGCAAGTACGTGCTCAGCGTCGTGGCTCTCTGCTCATTGAACACCTGTATCTGATGCGAGGAGTGGTTTTATGTTGATTAGACCGGATAGATTATGGAAAAGTGAGTTTAATTTGGAGTCTTCACCGTCACTTTCTATTATCTTGATTGCCTCTCTACGTGATCATTCTCCTTCTCCCATGCCGGGTTTACAGGGGTCTTGTCTAGGTTTGCTCATGGCGCATTTTGTTTATGAGAGCGTTGGGTTTCATTGCTTGTTTTTTTCTGTTTGGTTTGCATCCTAAATGCTTTCTCTCTAGTTTAATTTCGTTTTTTGAGTTGTGGTATCTCTATTGTGTGCAGCTGCGTGCATTTGCGCTCACAGCTATGGCTCCGGTGGTTAGGGTTGAACCCAGCGACATGAAACTCCTTGATGGAAACCCTGAGCTCTTAGCCAAGGTTGAAGCAGTCGGATGGTTTCCATTCATTCGCAAGTTTACAGACTCAAATCCTGAGGTGACTAGGTTATTCACTTTGTCGTTGGCCGATGCTAGGGTTAAGGTGGTCGACCTCCAATTCAGGGTTGACGAGTGTTCGGTTGCTTTGGCTACGGGTTTGTTGTTGACAGGTGAACACTGGTTCAAATATAAGCAGATGAAGGTAAATGAATGGAGACAGATGTTGAAGGACCCTTACCATGATGTGTCCTTTAGAGCCGGTGTATCGCGGAGATATTTCAAGAAAGAATGGCGACCGATTATAGACGTTATCCATAGGTATGTGACCTATGAGGGTCATCTATCCTCTACTTATGTCTATCACCTCAGGTTGATGGTTGTTTTTCTTGGCTTTCCTGTTAATTTTCCCTATTATTTAGTTCATAGTTTGACCAAGATGTCTTCGGCCATTAAGAAGGGGCTGAAGAACATCGATCGCAGTCTGTTTCATCATGGCCTAGTTAGGATATTGGTAGAAAGAGAGTTGTCTAAACAAAATCGGTCATGGGATGATTTTCTCGAAAAGAATGGTTTCTTGGCATTTTTCCATTGTCAATTCGATTGCCCTGAAGAATGTGTTAGGCATCAACAACCTTGTCAAGCTCCAACTTCAGCTGTGCACGAGTCTATGTCAAACCCTGAAGATTGTGTAAGCCCCAGTGCCTGCGATGATCTTATTCCCACTCATGTGTGTAGTCCTGGTACTCCTATGTCTTCCAAGTGTATGAGGAAGTCTTTAAACCTATCTCCTATGACACTGAAACATAATGAAAATACCTGCAAATAAAAGGGAAAAAGGCCGAATTAAGGTTACTGGCAGGTTTACGAGGAGTATGTTAGCCAAGGTTAGTATTGTTAAGTCTTCCGTGAGCAATAACAAAGACATTGAAACTGTTGTGCTAGATGACGAGGAAGAGAAATTTGTCTCGCCTGATGATGGCCTTGATATTGACCATGAGCCTATCGTAAACCATGCAGATAACAGTCCTCATGTGTTTGATACAAATCCCCAGATTGACCCTGTTGTTGATCCTCCAATTAAGGGTAAGTCTGTTGAAGTGGATTTACCTGGTTCCTATCGAATTGGTGAAGTTGTTCACCCAATATTTGTTAGTTGTTGGTTGGATAAAATCCATAGATTGGAGATAGAAATAACAGAGATGGTGACATGTAATGATGTTATCAAAACCGATAATGTAAGGCTGAAAGAGAAATCTGATTTAGATGATAAGTGTATTCTGCGTTTGAAGAAACATAAGAACAGGTTGATTCGAAAAGTAATGAAACTGCAACATGAGAATCAGAAAAATGAGGAAAAGATTAGTGAGCTTAACGCTCAGGTTACTCTAATGCAGTTTAAAGGTCATTCACAGAATCCAACGGTCGGGGTAAATATACAGGTTTTTAATGCTCCTGTATAATCATAGTATTTTGGGCACACTCACTATTGTACATATGTTTATAAAAGTATTTCAGGTTTGAAGTTTGTAATTAAATGAAACAAGTGATAAGGAAGTTATTTTGTGTTTCAGGTATTGTTTTGCATTGTTTGATTGATTATGTAATTTAGTTTATTTACTCTTGCGTTTGTATTAATTTTTTTTTTTTTTGCTGTGTAGTGCTACAGATAATTTGGTTGATGCGTTTTTTTTTCTGGATTTTGGCGATTGCTCGGAGAATAATGAACAAATCAGTTGCTGTCCCAGGTGTCACTACATGACTAGTGTCTTTGTCATTTTATGGTTTAGCATCATAGGTTGAACCTTTTGCAAATTTTGGGATATCGTGCCATATATGAAAAATGACAATTTCATTTGTCATTTTTCTATTTTGGACGAAATTGGTTAAGATTATGATGATGTGGTTTCCGGTTTTATAGAACTATCTCTTTTGAGATTGAATGTATTTAAGGAGACATGTTTTACTGTAATGGGGGATCGATGGTTGGGAAAAGGAGCTAGACAAGATCACTTCAAATGTTTTCTGTGGCTTAAAATTTTTTTTTGTTAGCAGTTGCAGCACTTTTTAACTGGTGATATTTATGAATATATTTGCAGTTTTTATACTAGAAAATGTATTTATAATATCATTTGATCTTGTCATATCTTTTCGCATTCTTTATGTTTTTGTCATATTTTCTTTTAAGAAATGTTCAAATGCATCAACTTTTTAACTGTCGATTTATCCTGGTTTCATTTGCAAATATACATCATGTAATAAGTCTGATGTTGTCATCATAATATATGTGATATATTCGTTCACTGTGTTGTCGTGTTAAATCTCAAATTTTTTTCTAATGAGCTTAGGATCTGTCTTCACAGTAACTTTATTTGCAAATTGATTCTAGGGTTACTTTTATCATGATCCTGATTACGATAGGACATTTAGGATAGGTTAATGGTAGTTTCTCTTTATGTATTTTTACATAAAAACTATTGAATTAGATTGTCACATTTATATGTTGATGAGTTATCTTTCAATTTTGTTATTTATGTACATGTGTTCATAGTGTAACTTATGTAAATTAATTGAATATGTTAATATTTCCCTAATTATTTATTCTTGTATTCATAGATTAATTGTTTAGTTAGGTTAATTCCAGTTATTAGTTGTGTAATACATCAAACTAATTTAGTAATTATCTTTAACAGTTTGTTGTGTATATTCATAGGTATACTATAGATTTAGTTAACAAGCAGTGGCTTTAGTTTTTCTTTTTGAGTCTTTTCCTGTAGCTAGGAGTAATTTAGGGAAGGCAACGGGGCCTTAATCCCGTCAGATGCAGCTACCTAACGATTGAGAGCATATTTGAAAACTTTCGGATTGGGTTGTCTCTTGGTTGACGATTGTGCCAATTCTGGCCCATCAACAATGGCGCTAGAAGGAGGGCCAGCTTAAGCAAATGGCTGATGAAAACAACCCTGTTCACAAAATTAATCAACCCTCCACCCCTCAAATACTGTCATTATCTCAACCAAAAACATTCCAGTCATCACAATTAGATGAGACCCCGTTAAATGATACTGTTCAAAATCTCATTCATCAGTTCAATACTAGCGGTGCCCATCCACCTGAGGAACTTGACCAGTTTGAACAGGCCATCAATGAATCCCGCAGGATTTTAACGAGAGCCTATTCAAATTTTATTGGAATCCAACCCATCGAAATTCCTCTTCCACAGATCAGACGTCCGCGCACTCACCATACTGAGTCTGCACCTGAAGAACATGATCAACCTTTAGGTGTCGTCCCTAACTATCAATTAGAACAGTCTCTAATAGGCACCAATCAACCTTCATCTTCCTCAGGACCACCTGCTACAGAAGGGTCTGGTCGACCACCATCACCGCCACATTCACCTCCTCACCTTTTTCAAACACCACCTTCACCACTTCCATCACCAAGGAACATGGCAGGTTTAAACCCAAACCCCAATGCTAATATGCCATGGTTAGCTTATAATGCGATTGCTATGCCAGTGAATCAACATCCTTTGCCAAAGCATCCTAAGAAATTGTTTCCCAAGTTCAATCCCGAGCTGAAAGAGCCCGCAGAAGATCATGTTAAAAAAATCATGCTAGCAGTTCGGCTTTTGGATGTTGAACATGAAGACGTAGTCTGTCGAATTTTCCCTTACACATTTGAGGGAAAATCCTCGACTTGGTATTTTTCACTTACCGTTGGTTCTATTACCAATTGGAATGAATTCGAGTTGGATTTCATGAACAAGTTTGGAGACGATAAGAATCTAGCTGTGTTGGTGTTAGAATTGTCTAGGATCCATATGGAAACCAAGGAGAAGGTTAAAGACTTTAACCAGCGGTTCTTGACTCTTAGAAATAGAATTATTGCCACCTCAAGGCCGGCCGAAGATGTCACTATTGAATTTTATACTTCAGCCCTACCCGTGTCAATGGCCATGTTTGTCAGGAGAGCAGTCAAACCCACTCTCACTGAAACTTTTGATGAAGCCATTAAGGTCGAGAAAGACATTTCTACTATTAAGACAAACCCTGGGGTAGACACTGATTCTGCATCTTCTTCTCGCAAAAAGGCTGAGAGTCCTTCCAAAACCACAAATCCTGAGAAGAAGGGTCAAGATGCACTAGACTTGGACAGTCTCCAAAGAGTCATAAAGAAGCTATCCAACGAAATCATAGATTTGAAGAAAGGTACTTCTGAAAGTACTCCGAATAAAGAACCACCTAGACAGCCTTTTAGAAGACCATTTCAAAATATAGCTGCTAAACAGATTCCACCATCCGAGGCTAATAATGTGGATGAAATTAATAGTTCCCTAAAACTATTAGTCTCAGGCCTAGAAACATCAGCTGAAAGTGAAACCCAATATCCAGGACAGAATTTTGAAGATACCCAAGGCAATGATAATAACACTGAAGTTAAGCCTCCTCAAATTATTAGTCATTTCTGGGATACCACAGAATTGACCGATGATGAAGATGTTGCTGTTGTAAATGTCAATCAGCATCAATATAATACCAGGAGCAAGAAAAGTTAGTCCTTAGAGGAACCTTCCACAAAAGATGACAGTTCAATTGTCAAAACAAAAAACCAACCTTCCAACACTAAGTCTACACAATCTCTTGATTTGGAGTATGACTTGGTTGAGGATTTGAAGAAAATCAGAGCCAACATTTCTATCTATGAAATCCTCAAATTTCCTGTGATTCGAGATAAGATGATGCATGGGGTTTCTTTAAGTAAAAATGGCAAATCTTCCTCCACTCAAAATAGTTCTGCTAGCTCCAAAAAAAACCCAACGAAATCTTCAGTCAACGCCTCATCCATAGGTAAGAAATCAGATTCCTCAACCCCTCCTTTTCTGCTTACATTTGAAATCTACAATCGTAAAGTACACAATTGTATGATAGATTCAGGGGCTTCAAAGAATGTCATGCCATATTCAGTATGCAAAAAACTTAATGCAGTCCCTGTGGCATGTGATACAAGCATTGTGCAACTTGACCAATCTAATGTAAAGGTAATAGGAAAGTTGAATGAAGTGCTGATAAGGCTAGCCTCAAATCCTCAAGTTCATTTCATCATTGACATAGTTGTTGCAGATATCCCTGAGGCATATGGTTTATTCCTCAGCAGAGATTGGTCTGAAAAACTGAAGGGATATTTTGCGATGGACTGGTCACACTTATGGATACCTCATAATGGTCGTCCAAACAAAATCAGAATTGATCGAGAACGTTATATGAAGCACACAGTCACCGAACTAGATGACTCAAATGAACCAGTGCTATTTACTGATACCATAATGGGCAATTACATGGTTGATTCTTTCTTTGGAAACCTTGAGGTTGAGACGTCATCAGTCCAAGATTTAGAACAACAATCTGAAGTTTTCCATTTTACACAAGTTCTGGATGAAATTCCAGTTCCAAACACTGCGCATTTGGACCTGAATGATGGCCTTTGGTCTCTATACTTTGACGGGTCTAAGTCAAAGGAAGGAGCTGGGGCTGGTTTCCTGTTAATATATCCTCAAGGAAAAAGGTACTTTGTTGCTTGTAGGTTGGAATTTGAGTGCACCAATAATATTTCTGAATATGAAGCCCTTATTCAAGGGCTGAAAAAGGCAATTGATCCAGGAGCTAAAGCTTTGGTGGTGTTAGGAGATTCTGAAATTATCATTAGACAGGTACATAAAACTATACATTGCATTGCTGGACATCTAAGAAATTACCAGACAGAGGTGTGGAATTTATTATTATCATTTGAAGCTTTTAATATAAATTCTATTCCTCGTTATTTGAATCAGGAAGCAGATATGTTAGCTAACGTTGCTTCAAGGTTAATTCCATCGGAAGGGATGCTTGCTGATTATTTCTCTGTTGAACTGCTTTTTAGGCCTTCCATACCTGATAACATTGTCAATTGGAGAGTATTTGACCATGATGAGCAGTTAATCAAGTTTTTGACCATGAAGGACACCTTCAAAGATGCAGTCATTGATGAAATGACTCATGATGAAGATCTGTACAACTTTGCGGTAATTCATAAACCTTGTTCAATTGAAGACTCTCTTGATTAGGTCAGTACTCTCCCTAGATCTGTTATTAAACTTGAGAAATTTTATGATTTGAAGGACAAATTTAAAGGTGTAAGGAACTGTAAAACCAACAGCTCTACTATGCAATCTGAAGTCATAAATTTAGGTACCAAACACAGTCCTCAATGTGTCAATCTGGGAAGTACATGTACTCACCAAGAAAAGACAGCCTTCATACGACTCTTTAATGAGTTTAAAGACATTTTCACTTGGACATATGACGATATCAAGACATTTGATCCAAACATAATGCAACATGTCATCCCCATGAAACAATAGGCTAAACCATTCCAGCAGAAATTGAGAAAAATGCACCCTAGCCTAGAACTGGCTGTTAAGAAAGAGCTTAACAAACTCCTTGCTGCTAGAATAATTTTTCCAGTGCGGCATGCACAGTGGGTGGAAAATATCGTCCCCGTTAGAAAGAAAAATGGTGATATTAGGTTGTGCGTTGCTTTCTGAAATCTAAACAAGGTTTCAGAAAAAGACAATTATCCCGTTCCGCCCATGGAAAAGATATTACAACAGGTCTCTGGATCTGAAATGTTCTCACTTTTAGATGGATTTTTGGGATACAATCAAGTATTAGTATCCAAAACAAACCAGTTTAAAACAACCTTTAGAACCCCTTGGGGAACTTATGCCTACAGGAAAATGCTGTTTGGCTTAATTAATGCTGGAGCAACGTTTCAAAGGGAAATGGATATTGCATTCAGAGGCCTGATCGGCCAATTTGTTGTCATTTATCTTGACGATATAACTGTCTTTTCAAAAAATAGAGCTGATCACCCAACACATCTTAGGAGGGTTTTTGAACGTTGCAGGAAGTATGGGATCTCCCTGAATCCCAAGAAATCCATCTTTGCAGTCACTGAAGGTAAGTTATTGGGTTTTGTAGTTTCAAAACAAGGTATCAATATTGACCCTGAACGTACCCAGGCTATAGCTTAGATTTCTATGCCTCACTCAAAGAAAACTATGCAATCTTTTCTAGGGAAGATAAATTTTGTTTCCAGGTTTATTCCTGATTTCACTGAAATTGTCAGGCCACTTCATAAAATGATTAAGAAAGATGTTGAGTTCAAATGGTCTGCTGAAGAAAAATAGTCCTTTCATGACATATTAAAAGCTATTGCTGAGGCTCCTACCTTAATAAGCTCGGATTTCTCTAGACCATTTATTTTGTACAAGTTTGCTTCTGACTCTTCATATGCTACTGTTTTAACACAGAAAAATCAGGAAAACAATGAAGCTCCCATTGATTTTATGAGTTCCAGTTTGAACGGTGCAAAGCTCAATTATCCAGAAGTAGACAAACAAGCATTTGCTATTTTTAAGTCAGTAAAACATTTTAGGCCTTATCTGCTTAAGTCACACACCAATGTTATTGTGCCATATTCCGCAGTCAGAAATCTTTTGGTGCAAAAGGACCTGGGTGAAAAGTGAGCCCATTGGGTTACAACACTTCAGGAGTATGACCTGGAAATCAAGCCTTTAAAGATTGTCAGAGGACAGGGACTTTGCAAGTTGGCAGCCGGATCTTCAGATGTGTCTGAATCTGATCTGCACTTCATCAATGAACATTTTCTGTTCGAAAGGGAATTTTTGCCAATCTCAGCTCCCTCTGATTCCTGGTATCATGACATTAAATTTTTTCTGCTACATGGAAATTCTCCTGAACATTTAGATTCCCGCAGCAAAAGGGATTTGAGATTAAGATCCACACCTTATCAGTTGATCGACAACATTATGTTCAAAAAGAATTTCGAAGGGGTCCTCCTTCGTTGCTTAGAAAGGAATGAAGTTGATAGTGTGCTGCCTCAATTACATGCAGGGCCAGCCGAGGGACACTTTGGCGGGGAAACCACTGCACATAAGATACTTAAAGCTGGATATTACTGGCCTACTTTGTTTAAGGATGCATATGCCTTTGCTAGGAAATGTCAGGAGTGTTAGAGAGCAGGCGACATATTTAAGAAAGCAGCGTTACCTCTCCAGCCTGTTATTATTGAATTCCCATTTCAGCAATGGGGCTTGAACATTGTTGTTTCAATTACACTAGCTTCATCACAGTAGCACAAATACATTCTGACAGCCACCGATGTTGATGTATATGTAACTTTGGAATGTATTCTTCTATGTATCTTATGTATTGTAACCCGATGTTTATTCCAGGATGTTTCTATTATGTATTTGAGTCATGTGGTCATGCCTCAATGTTTCGATCAGGAGGATTAATAATGTAAACAAGTCATATCAAGTCATTAGGTAAGTCCCCATAGTTTCGGGGCACTTGAGTTATTATACACTAATTAAGGTGTAGGCTCGAGTAGTAATTATTAGGTTGAGCCTACGTGTGAAAATGCAATTCAAGTGAATGGATGAATATAAATAGAGAGTGAGAGTCTCTCTATTTATCACATTGTGGAAATACTTCACTTGTTCTCCCAAGGGTGGCGCACTACTGAAGAAGGAAATTTTGGGACTAGACAGAAGACAGAAGACTACTGCTATTTTGGGAGATCTCTTACTGTTTTGGTGTTGATTCTATCTTAGAGAAAGTTGCAGGGTTTTCTCCTTTATGGTTTCCCCGAGGAAAACTCTTTGTGTCTCTTGTTTCTTGTGGTGTGCTTATGTTTTATTTCTGTACTTGTTATTCTCTCAGTGAAAAGATCCTAAGATCTTAATGCTAGCTTAATGTGATGAAAACCTAACATGGTATCAAAGCTAACCTGAGAAGAAAACATTGTGCAGCTGTAGAAACTAGGGATTCCTAGTTTGTGGATCTTCCTCCACATATTTTCAGCAAAAGTATGCTAGGATGACTCTCCATTGAAGGGTGCATCTTTCTGTCGATGTGGAATTCAATTTCAAGCTTTTTCAGTTTCGATGTGGAAATTAGGGATTTCTACAGAAGAGGCATTTTTTGAGTGAGACCTACATAGGATTGTTCTCCTCATCAAAACCGAATTTTAGAGACCTGGATCACGAAATTTGGTTGGGTGAAACTCCAGGAAAGTCAAACCCTAGTTTGACCCTGAGCTAGGAGAAACCCTAAATACTAAAACTGCTAAGTTTTGGTACAGTCGATATATTTCGATATTGGTGAAGTCCCAGAAGCTGAAAATTTTAGGGACCGAATATACACTCTTGATGAAGCCTGTGTCCAAAAATCAGACTCTGATTCGCTGTACTTCAGGAGATATGATCTCTCCAAGTTAGGGTTCCAGCCTCTTCCAGAATTCATCCCTAAACAGGACATCTGGGGAGATATACTTTATCTTGAGCTACAGAGGTCCAAATGGAATTCCTGAAGATTTTACAGAAAGAGCATGGACTTTAATTTTCTATGGTTTAAATATCAGACTCAAAAGATGAACCAGTGACACGTGGCATGCTGCACAACTTCGCTGTTCTGAACAGTCCTGTAACAGGTCATCTTGGGAAAAGGATCATAAATCCCAAATGGTGAAACCAATTCTGATGAAACCTATGGTTTTGGATCAGGTACATGCAAGGTTACCGCAGTGCTAAATTTCAGACATAGAGGATGAGTAATTTCGGATA